>NIUQ01002806.1:0-20281 GCA_002796945.1 Plectus sambesii
CGCACACCCCCTCAATATGATGGTCCACCTTAGGGCTATACTTCTTGGTATATAGCTTAAGGTGCCTGGCGATCTTTTAAAATACACCCTTGGGTCCATCATTTGAAACACCCTGCAGTTCGTGAAAACTGCCACTGTATTCCAATTGAAAGTTTTAAGAATTACAGTATACACTTTTGAATAGCGTTAAATACTTCATTACCCGCTTTAGACAATTTATCTTTTGCCGGCGGCAACCATCAAAGTTCATACTGGCCGTTTTAATTAGCGTCCGTCTTTCTAAGGCATATTGCCGCGGAAAGCGTTATTACATGAAATCGGGCTCTACATATAGTAGTAGTTCATTAATTTTTCAAGAAAACTTTCTTACAAGACAAGCACCACTTTTCATTCAAAATATCACTCATCCATTCATCAACCTACAAAGTGTCTTACATAAATGTTTCCTATCGTGATTGCTTATAACTTTGATAAGTTCTTTTCCAATTGCTTTGATAATTTAACTGTATATGAAGAGACATTCCTGAGTTAAAGGAGCGGATAACAAATAATTTCAATGAAACGATGGACGAAATGAAGCAGAATGCATTTCTTCAATATCGTGAATGGCTCGAAGAGTGATTAAAATGACGGTAATCACATCGAAGTACACAATTCGTGATTTTTGTTACCATTTAAAATGAAATTTTTAGAATAAAAACTCGAAGATCTCCTAAAATTACAAGCAATCAAAACACAGGAAACACTTTTGTGGGACACCCTGCCCTTTAACTTAACTATCACAAAAACTGTGTAGGCCACGAGCAATTTCCTCGGTGTTTCTGCACCGGACCGGCGGATAGTAGATGCCGAATAAAACACACCAAGCTGAAAATACAAAGCAAAATTAACAAATATTTCGCTATTTTTTTAAAGTGATCTTTCTGACATGCCTCACGGCGGATCAGTAGTCCGTTTTGCATTTGCTTCGTATATCGAGTAATGCTCAGTAATAAATGACCGTAAAAATACAATAAATATAGCGTTAGATTCCTAACGGAGCGATCTATACACGAACGCTAGCCGATTCTGAACCTAATTAAAACTTAAAAAGTAAAAGCTGAAAAAATCGTAAACTGAGTATTTGGCTTTTCCACACTAAAATATGAACCTGATCCGCCGTGGCCTGCTTAACATCCATGGTTGCCATGGTCATTTTGGGAAAAAAATAAAAACGCGCCCTATTTAGGATATTTTCAGTATGTTAAGGTGCAACATAGGGCGCGTTTGAAGACTACGAAAACATAGGGCGCATTTTTAGCAATTATAGGGCGCGTTTTAATTGTTGTCCGTCATATTGGAATCGCTTAATGGGGCAACATTATAGCGCTTCTTCCTTCGCATTTACTTTTCCGCGAATATCAGTATTAAGGAACAAACTAAAACAGCGTCCTATAAACACTGAAAATGCGCCCAAAGTTTTTTGAGTCTTTAAACGCGCCATATGTCAGAGAGTGATGAGCCATATGTCATTTCTGAATAGCCGTACCTTTGTTACTTAAATGTTCAAATATTGGATACAAACGTGCATTGTACGATACAGTATTGTACCGTACGGCGCACGACACTCATTTTGGAGGCACTATTAGATCTCATAAAAAATCTAGGTCCTACAACGATAACCAACATACGGTAGAAGTCCATTGCGATAAATTTTTTACCAGTCCCAAGGATGTCGCTATGGTCGAAGTTGACTGTATCCTGAGATGAATTTCTGACATAGGACGCGTTCGAAGAACGAGAAAATATACTGCGCGTTTTAAGTTATTATTGTGTGCATTTTAATTGCTGTCCGGTTTTGCGAAGAGAACTATGGCTCATTAAAAAGAGGTTAATGCATATAGATATCCCAAAGGCCTGAAAATTAAACCGTATTAACTACAGACCAGTTATAAGTGATGTTAGAAATCCAACTATGCCGCAGAGGATTGCAAAAGAGTTGCAACATTTGCACAATTGCTTCGTCTCGCTTCTGGTGTATTTCAGACAGATCCATCTACGAAATTTTTTGCACTAAAATTTAATATTTAGTTACTAATATAATCTTATTTATATTAGTTTGAGCAAGCAAAGCTTGCATAATGGGTTTGATCCCACAAAACTGTATTACTGATTACTCGTTTGGAAAAGCCATTACCGTATTTCTTCCAAAATATCCGTTGGAAGGGCGTCTATTGGAAGAAATACAGTAGTTCTATAAAAGATGAATGGCTTGTTTCTATATTCCAAAGTACATCAGAATTCATTTATATCAGTAATTTTGGCTGGTCCTTGATTAACGGAGTAAAAAATTTTAATTTATATGCTTGTTCACTGTACCATATTTTTATTGCTTATAACTTTCAAGTTTTCGTCCGACTGCATAAATATTTCAACTGTACATGGGAAGGCATTCCTGAATTAAAAGAACAGTTTAAAAGTGCTTGCAATGATAACAGTGCCGAAATGAGGCAGAAAACCTTTATAAATACCACAAAAAGCTTGAAATTGTTTATAAGCAAACGCAGTTACATCGAAGTATCCAACTCGTGATAGCTGTTAACGTTTTATTTAAAACATTTTTACCATAAAAACTCAAAGGTCTTTTAAAACTACAAGCAGTCAATAAAGGGAAAACACTTACATGTGAGACCCTGTATGTCCTCTACCTAATAGCTACAAAATTTTCCCGAGACGATGTCGTGTATTAATGCACCTGGCTGGAGGATAATACCAACCGAAGAGCGTGGACCATGCTAAAAATACAAAGCAAAATTAACACATAAATAGCTGTTTTAAAGTGGGCTTTTGGCAAGCCTGCTGAACACCCATGATATCCATGGGAATTATGAAGTCACATTATTTTCACACGTAGCGCTTTTTTATTTCCGTTTTGAGAATACAGTCAACTGTGTGTATAACGTCAGTCAAGGAACCGGCCAAAGACCAAAGTTATAAGACAATTAGGTTATAAAGACCAACATTATAAATACAGTTGGCTGTATCAAGTTTTCGGCAGATAACTATGATTCAGTAAAAATAGCTCACTGCACGTTGAGATATAAAAAGCAGAAATGCAAGATTATGAAGTTAATAAAAAGTAACTGCGTTAACCACATACCAGTGGCAGCGGTGGTGGGAAAGCCAATAATTCTCACAATAATGGCCATGTAGTTGCAAATTCTGCAAAACAATTTGCACTCCCTCTTCGTCCAGACGCATTTCACCAGCCTCTTCAGTTTCGCCGTATAAAATGTAATAACATTTTCGAAATCTTATTTACCGTATTTATCGAAATAGTGGTACAGCACCACTATTACTTCAACTCTCTATTTACCCCCTACCACTATTTCCTTAAATATGGTATGAGCAATTATGATGACGGTGCAGAAATAGCCATTCAAGGATGCGGAAATAAGTCAAGGCAAGAATTTGGTGACATAATAAATGTTGTTCATTTGCTCAGAGATTATAGCTGTAGTGTATTGTAGTGGTGCTTGGACAAGGTACCCCTACGTGACCAAAGCGTGTGACGAGGCGTCACGTTGCAGCATGTTGTTGTTTAGGCATTTGATGCTGATCAAGCAATGATCGTGTCAAGACCAAACTGCTACGAGGCTGCTCTGTGAGCGATTTGGTCACGTGGGGGGGATACTATGTCCCCGAACCATTGTAGTGGGTCGAATTAATTACCTTCCCTACTTCAACGAGCAACATTTCGGTCGATCCGCCAGCAATTCAAACTGCGCTCTCACAAACTGAGCTCCTCTGTATAAGCGTTCATGGCTTAATCACAGCAGATATGCAGCGGTATTCCAACATGTAAAACCCCACCAGATGTCTCTATGTAATAACAAGCAGTGCTCGCAGAAACGAGCGGAAACCACAATAATGTTTCAGTTTTAAACTAAACATATCATTACTTTCCATCCTTCACTTGCTCAGGAGCAAACATCGCCATCAACGCTTCCATAGCAGCAGTTGCCTTCTTTAAATCTTCTAGAGCTTTCTCCATTTGGTTCCTTGAGTGGCCAGAGGCGAAACCAAGGGTAAAACTTCCAGGGACACGGACTGGCGCCAAAAGGTAAAAACTCTCTTGATCGGTTAAGAGAAGTTTGCTCTGCCATATTTCGAAACACTAAAATTTATTAATTGTTGACAATATAAATTGATTTCTTGATAAATACAGTCCGAAGAACTAGCGCCATATGGTTAGTAAAAATACAATCTCATTTCATTGTAAGTTTCAAGATTTATTTTTTTTACAAACACTAATTATATGGCTAATAACAATGTCACGTTGAACTGCACAATAATCTCAAATATTGTAATCCATGACATACAAGAATAGTTGCAAATAATGTCACTGAAAGATTGTTTAAAAATAAAGACAATTGGTTATTTTCATTTTAAGATAATATTAATTGACACAAAGCAAAATGTTAAACCAGTAAGTCTAATACTCTAAAGCATGTTTCCTAATTATTTTAAGATTTTCAATTTTTTGACATTTCTAAACGCCCTTGTTTCTGAGAAATAAATAAACAAATGTGGGTCCAGTTTTTTTAGCATTTCTGTTCAATATTAGGCTGTGCAATAAAATTCTTGTTCATTTGCTCATATATGCTTCAGTTTACAAGGATCTAAACAGAACATACCCACGCCTCCTCAGAGGCTGAAGCTGAAACAGCTTCTGAAAGCTCATGCAGGGTATTGCACGCTTCCTGCAGAAGTTCAAGCGCTTTTCCTGTTTGCCTTCGCATCAGTTGCAGTCGCAAGGCATCAGTTGGTTGGACTAATGGTAGCACTTCGACATCTACAGACCGTCTCCTCCAAGGAAAATATTCTCGAAATCGATCAACGGTGCGTTCCTCAGGTCCAATATTTGCGGTTGCGAAGTGTGGAGGGGCGCCATCTTGCATTTAGACATGATTTGGGAAGGCTGGAAATGGTTGAGTAGCAGGTGAAAAATTGATCTTGTTACAGTGATAAATAGCGCTGAGCATTTACATTCTAAACAAAGAAAAAAGGGCCATTCATTGTTGGTCTCCTGATGGCTGCTCATACAGTTATTTGAGGAGAGTAGAGGGGGTCCTCAGCAGCCCAATGGGGTTCTCCATTGCCCAATAGCGGTAGTTGTGCCTGTTGACCCTCCCTCTATGCTGGTGGAAGTGGGCTTCATCGCTGAACAACAGAGAATTCAGAAACTGCAGATCACGTTCCATCAGTTGCAACTAGGCCCTAAGAAGTCACTCAAGTCCCATGAGTCAAACGACGTATTACCCCAGATACTAACAGACGCATTTGATGACTTAAAATGGAATATTTGCATTCTTTTCGTCAAAATAAACTCTAAACAAAGGAAATATAAGAAAAAGGAAACAGAAAAGTATATTGCATTTAATTAATCCTATATCATTAAATTTCGCGTTAAAACGATCGAGGACATAAAAATTCATTCCAGATTATTTTGTATTCAACAGCAGAGCATTTTGCGAATTAATTTTTCGGCATAAAATAATCATGAAGCAATCATAGCCATTACAACAATTAAATCTGACGAGAACACTCTTGTATTTTGGCCATCGCTATGAGCGATACTATAATTTTGAAAAAAACCACATAAAAAATCAACTTCATGTTATCTACATACAAACAAGGCGTGTGTATCGTTACTTTTGATAATAATGCTAAACTATACCATAAAAATGTAGTCCTTGTTTGATGGATCAAAAATTTTGAAAACAACCAAATCTGCCCTAAAATTTTTCTTTTTCAACGTTCACACACAATGTATCGTGAACCTGATTGATATTGAATCAGGCTCTTTCATTGTGGGACGTTTTGAAGAAACCGTTTAAAAATGGGATAATCTTTCGAAGTATCGACTTCAAGTGTTTCAAATCGAAACGTTCTTAGTATCGAGCATGTTTCGGCACAGTTGGTAAAATATTTTTGGATATGGCTCGCGCGCAGATATAACGCTCCCTTTCACCTTTGATATCAGAACTGGATCGATGAATTAAATTTCATTTTTAAATAAATTATAAATCTTATCAAAAAGGAATGCAGAACGATTGATGAATAGCTAGAGGGTTGCGATTGTTTGCCATTCGTCTGCTTGCTTTAATAATGCGCGAGATACGCGTGAAGATGCGAAACCTCGCATTTCATTCAAAGTACGAAAAACGAGCTGTCGGATTTTTACGATCAAAAAACGAAAATTTTAGTTGAAAAGAGCTCTAAAAGATACAAAAATCTGTTTTCAATTTGGTCGTGTATTACCAGAGTTATTGTTCATCAAACATGTTCCCTTCCTTTTGGCCCTCCCGGTAAGAACCGCAGTTCACCAGTGGTTCAAACAGATGGCTGTAAAAGCATTCTTCGATTGCTTCAGTGATTGACAACGGAGATGGCAACTATGTGTGAAAAAAGTTGGTGATAATCTTGAGAAATGACCGCGGTTTCCATAAATAACTCTAAATGATGTAAGAGGTATGAATAAGCAGCGCAGAATTTTTTACTGCTTCTCTCGCAGCACTGAGCAGCGAGCGATTTTAGAGCAAGATGATGAATAAATACGGTATTAAATGCAGAACTATTAATTCCCGGAACTTATTTTTGAAGAAAGGACTGCGCGAGTGAGATTGGTTTGCGCTATCGGACGACTGCTTTTTACTTGTAATATTCGCCGCGGAGCTAATTATGGAGAAGGCTTCAAAAATAAGCTCAAGACGTATTTTCAAGAAACTTCAGTGGTACAGAGTATCGTACTAATATATCAAGTATTTTCACTATTTGGCAACTTGCGATTGCATTTCATCCGACCTTTTACATTCTTCTAAATGTTAAAAAGCCCATCATACTTCTTACTCATTTTCTGCATAGGATGATGTATGATACACCTATGTATACATAAAGAGCAGACCACTGCCGCTTCTCTGCAGATGGGCGAAACTTGCTTCTTATCGAAAACAGTTTTCTCTTTTTGTACGGAATGAATAATATTTTGCTAAACAGTCATATTTCCAAGAACAAATTTTTCCGAGTAGGCGGACTGATGCCAGCATGATTAAGTGTGCATAAAACTTGACCGAACACGTATTCCCAGCATTGCACCTGTTAGAGAACTGTTTGCTTCATTATTAAGTGAATTCATTAACTGACGCGAAATGAGTTTAGAGTATGGCAAGTTCTCATTCATAAAGAAAAAAGAGGAAGAAGATTGTGTTAATCCCAGTGAAAAGCTACTAAATGATAAAGATGAGTATACGAATAGCGACGCGCTTAAACAGCAAGGGGTTGACTATAGAGTCATTGGTACAAAACTGGAAATCGAGCCGAACACACTAACTATTATCGAGGTAATTTATTTTTTGTGGTCGCGACCCTTAGATTGCTTTGATGAAATATGTATACTTATTGAAACATGCAAAACAATAGAGTAAGTGTTATACTTTAAATAAGCATGAAACGCATGGTTTTCAACAATTTGTTCAGCCCTTTTCTTTTCTATGTGTAGATCATTACTGCTGAGCCCCAATATTGATAATGATGAAATTTTGACAAAAATTTCTTATAAGCGTCTGTATAAAACATGCTCACATTTCCCAGCAAACTTGATATAACAAGGAATTTACTGTGATAGGTAGATTCGTGAAGAACTGTCCTGTGATACGTTCTCACTCTTTTTTCAGTTCATTGGGAAAGGTTACTTCAGTGATGTTCACATGGGGATGCTCTCTTTGCCAGCCGGGAAAGTGCCCGTAGCAGTCAAAAAGTCACAGATGGATACGGGCTCGATGAATGCGGTAGAAAGTGCAGCTACTCTTGAACGTCAGCGACAGGCACTAAAAGACGAGCTAAGCATATTTGCTCATCTACAGTCTTCGTCTACAGGCGGGCATGAAAATGTTCTTAAACTTCTTGGAGCCATCACGACTATTAGAACCGACTTTTGTCTCTTGACTGAATATTGCGAGTGCGGAAGCATGGATCGTTTCCTTCAAGAAAAATGGAAAAACGGTGATTTCGAGGACGAACTTGTTTTCGATACAAACGTTAACAAAAAAGTCTGGAAGGTATGAAATGAGAGCCACCGAGCGTTGAGAAAAGAAACCGACGTGTGAGACAGAAACTAACGGTTCTTTTGAGTAAAAGAAAATTAGATCGAGTCATGAACAAGTTCAGTCTTTGTAGAGAAGCTGACCATCGAGATCTTATCAAGTAGAAAACATAAAATAGTAAAGAAATAAAACGTTTCTCATGATATTCATTATCGTTGATGCCATCGCAATTACGCTCTATTTATTAATTTCACTTTAAATTTTACTTTTTCTGAGTACAATCGGATATTGCTTTTATTGAAAATAAAGTGATCAATTTGAGTTTTCAATGGCATATATCGCAAAAAAAACCTACGCCGTAATAATGTAATAGTGAAAAATTCGTGAACATTATTGACAAAAAGCTTTTTAGATTCAGCGCGATTCAGACTGGGGAGACAATTATCAATCTCGACGAGAGAATGGAACGATCACAACGAGCGATTTATTGTGGTTCGCACTGCAGATTGCAAGAGCGATGCAATTTTTAGCGGCTATGAATGCAAGTGACTTCGATATTTATTACTCAATGATAGTAGTGAAAACGATAGAATGGCCATAAATATCAAAAATGACGCGAAAAAAGCGACCATTCAAAAGAGAAGTGGCCAAAAAGTAGAAACATGAAGTTCTGGGATCGTAGGGCTAGTTGAATGTAGGGCACAACCATTTGCTGTGCGCGCCAAAAATAAACATTCTACGATTACAACGTCTGTTATACATAGTTATACGTATATAGTTCCTATCAGAAAAAAATAGAATGTAGCAGAAAACAGAGAGTGATATTTTTATTTCAGCTTCTTCAGTTAATGGCGGACAGGAGCAATATGATTTGCCGCTTAAGATGTTTTTGTGTGTCATTCCAGGAAAATGTTTCATTAAACAAAAATTATTATGGGAGGACGTCTAATATGACCTGGCGGTTGACTTGATGATGACCGTACATTTAGAACCCCATCCACTTCACTTCTACCATTTCTTTTAATATTGTGGGATTGACCCCAACAAATGTTGGGTTTGGCCCCTCGGTGTTCAGTTCGAACTGCTCAACTCGCACAGACCCATTGCTTTAATGTTTTAGGTTATACATCGAGATATTGCTGTTCGTAATGTTCTTCTCAAGTTGGACTTTACTCTAAAAGTGGCTGATTTTGGGCTATCAAGGAAGTTGAAGGAGAACGATAATGCATACTATATTGGAAAGGAGGGAACTGCTCTTCCAATGCGGTACATTGCTCCTGAAACACTGAAATCTGGTCGCTTTTCGATTACTTCTGAATATTGGTCGTTCGGTGTTGTCGTCTGGGAACTCTTCACCTTTGCTGAAAAGCAGCCATACTCCGTAGAATATGACAGTCGTGAAAACAACGGACAATTTTATGAATTTTTAGCCGCACATTTGTCGTCTGGTCACCGTCTATCAATTCCCCACAATGTCCCGCAGCAGATGTAAGCTTTATTTTGACGAGAATACTTGAATCCCCTGCAGGTGTAAAATTAACCCATTAAGAGTGGAGAGGGTAAATTGTCGAAAGATAGGAGGGGCTTCCATCCTGGTCTCGCCCCTGATCCCAAACCACTTGAATTCACTATCCGCCTATAATTACCTCACCGCTTTACTATAAAGTTTCGTGTTCCAATAATTGTGTTATATTTCAAAGCTAATATCACCCACTACTGTTATTCATATAGAAATCCGCCTGAATATGGTAACGGGATACGAGTTTTTTGATTGATGGATTAGTCATGCCTGTCTTATATTTAGTCGTCTTCTGTTCAGCAAAATATTGTCTGTTTCAGAAAAACCCTTCTTTCAAGATTGTGGCATACAGATCCGAAGAAACGACCTTCATTTGAAATATGTAGAAAAGTCATCAGACAAGAGTTGATGCAGTCGTGTCCAAATGTAAGAAAGTGATGCTGGTGTCAATTTCATTAACCTTTTTTTAAATTTTAGCTGTGGGCACTTTGTCAGAGGTCACGATAATTGATACTATTTTAGTGAGAGATGTGCCCAGAGAGCGATTCTTATGAATATAGAAAGACGGTCTAAATTTTCACAAATAAGGAAGAATTGCGAAAATACAGTACTCTTCCGCTAGCACTTTGCTTCATGACTTTAGTTCGAGTTTGCATGTTTAAAATATTGTATATATATTCTGAGCAAACGGAATGTTGATATTGCAGTAAAATGAACTTGCTTCGTGAGAACCACTTTAGTTTTTGCTGTTTGAAAGCGCTGCAACAAGTTAACTTTTAGATACTGTCGAACGAAAAATCGCACCATCATGGATCGGAACACTCTTTATTTCGCTTTGATGAAGATTTAAATGAGGAAACATCGAAAAATCTAAATTACACGCAACTAGAGTTCAACATCTCTGCACTACCTTCAAAACCTCTCCCGTCAAGAGAAATCCAGCAAAATGAGAATCATGATATGTGGGTGCAAAACAAAATTAAACGTCGAATGGTCGTCAGTGTTGGATTACTGGCTGTTTTATTGATTGCGATGCTAGCAGCATTGAGCTACATTCTGCTCTCCACATCGGTTCTTGAGAAGAAAAACGCCGCGCCCCACTTAAACTCCACTTTTCTCGCAGATTCACCCGTTGTAAATGATACGAGTATGTCACGCACTATTTTAATAGGAAAATAAATAAATTAGCAGATTTGGTCAGTTATAGGCGATTATCAAGGAACGGAGTAAGCTCGTATGCACTGCAAAACTTTGCCATAGAAAATAACTTTTTGAAATAAATCAGAAACTTAGTCCAACGTTAGTCTATATTTTAATAATGATTGATCATTATGCAATTTGCGAAGGTTTCTCAGAAATTACTAACTCTTCGTGGACATAAAAAATAATAAATTAACTGTTTCCTCTTATCAAAGGGAGATTTATGCCTATCACATGTTAAGTACCACAAGAATTATTGAAAATTAGACTTTTAAGCGTTTGTAAAGTAATTGAATTTAAGCCACTGTCATTGTAATAATTTTCAATTTTTAGGCACACTGGAACTGCTTAAATTGGCCAAAAAGTATAGGACCAGCGCTGAAGAAGGAGATGCTGAAGCCCAATTTCAACTTGGGTTATTGTATCGAGAAGGGAAAGGTGTACCTCTATCAGATGAAGAAGCTGCTGAATGGTACAGAAAGGCTGCAGATCAAGGGCTTGCAAAAGCACAGAACAGGATGGGAGACATGTATTTCTATGGTCGAGGTGTGTCTCAGTCAGATGAAGAAGCAGTTAAGTGGTACGGAAAAGCCGCAGAACAAGGAGTTGCAGATGCGCAGTTTAATTTTGGATGGATGTTTGATTATGGACGTGGCGTGTCTAAATCAAATGATGAAGCAATTAAATGGTACAGAAAAGCGGTTGCACAAGGAGATGCAAATGCAGAAAATAGGATGGGAGACATGTATTATGATGGCCGAGCCGTGTCTCAATCAGATGCAGAAGCTGTCAAATGGTACAGAAAAGCAGCAGAACAAGAAAATGCACATGGCCAAAAGAATCTTGGATGGATGTATGAATATGGACGTGGCGTTAACCAATCAAATGAAGAAGCCGTCATATGGTACAGAAAAGCTGCAGAGCGAGAAAATGCAGAAGCTCAAGATAATCTTGGACAGATGTATCGAGAAGGGAAAGGCGTTAATCAGTCAGATGAAGAAGCTGTTAAATGGTACAGAAAGGCTGCAGATCAAGGACTTGCAAAAGCACAGAACAAGATGGGAGACATGTATTTCTATGGTCGAGGTGTGTCTCAGTCAGATGATGAAGCTGTTAAATGGTACAGAAAAGCAGCAGAACAAGGATATGCAGATGCGCAGTTTAATTTTGGATGGATGTATCATTATGGACGTGGCGTGTCTCAATCAGATGAAGAAGCTCTCAAATGGTACAGAAAAGCGGTTGCCCAAGGAGATGCAAATGCAGAAAATAGGATGGGAGACATGTATTATGATGGCCGAGCCGTGTCTCAGTCAGATGCAGAAGCCGTCAAATGGTACAGAAAAGCAGCAGAACAAGGAAATGCACATGGCCAAAAGAATCTTGGATGGATGTATGAATATGGACATGGCGTTAACCAGTCAAATGAAGAAGCTGCCATATGGTACAAAAAAGCTGCAGAGCAAAATAATGCGGAAGCGCAAGCTAACCTTGGACAGATGTATAAAGATGGACGAGGCGTGCCGCAATCAGACGATGAAGCTGCCAAATGGTTCAGAAAAGTCGCAGAACAAGGAAATTGAGCTTATTAAAAGCCAACATAACCTGATGCTGACCTATGATAATACATTAAGCATCTTTTGAAATTGATTATATTGAAAAGTTGAGAAGCGTGACTTGAACACATCGACTTAGTTCGAAAATAAAGTTTATTGTATCGCTTGTTCAGTACGTGCAATAGTGAAAGTAAGTTTCAGTCTTCAGCTCCTACTGCTTTTCCCATTTTGCATTATTTTCATATTTTAAGTCTCAGTTGCAATATACTATTATTATTCTCTGAGAGAGTGAATGATTAATTACTGCAAATGATGCATTTTTGCTGTTTTGCGATGCTTATGGTTTGAATATAAGCATAGGCTTAGGAGTATAGTGGTTTCGGAAACTTAGTATCATGCTTAAGGAAAGGTGCCGCGCTGACAATATTTTTCGTCGACAAGAGAAATTGAATGGAATATAATTTTCATAACGATTACCCCAGCAAAAGATATCGGGAATAGACAATCGAGACTTTGCAATTAGGTGCACGTTGCACCAGTTTGGTGGGAAACTTATTGATTAATTTGTGATATTGTTTGAGAAGTATTTAATAAGAAACTGATGTATCGCGTTTTTCGAACTACAGTTTATCATTAGATTGTCCTCAATGCACGGAATCGATGAATATGGAATTTATAGCTTTTCCCCTGGTAACTTGATAAAAATAACAGCTTTAAAGCTGTTGAAGCCGAAACGCAACTGAAAGCAACATAGCCACTTGGCTAAAAACTTGTTTGTAGAACGATTGCGTGATGAGTTGGTTATGAATGAACGACTATTGTTGTTCGTGAAAGATGAAGTGTTATTGAAGGTTACTGATTATCGGATGAGGTTTTACTCAAAGGACATATTGTTTAATTACCGACATATATATATTACTAAGCAAGAAAAATATTGATATCGCGTGACTCAGTTATAAAAACAGTCTTCGTATTTGCCTAGCTGCTAAGCCTGCCTAAATCATGTCAATTAAGAGATGCTGACTATGGCTAATTTATGAAAGGAAACTTAAATTATAAGGATTTTCAAAACAAGCGCGCATGGTGCGGGTAAAAGTACCGCAGGGACACAATTTCTCTCAATTAGTTGTTTAAGTAACTGTTTGAGCGATTAGTGGATGTAAGATAAAAAGGTGGATGCTTGAAGAGTCACAATTTAGTTTGCACATGTAAAGTAGATGACTATGAAACTGACAATTGTGGAGTTCGAATTATTTGTCTCCTATCACTGTCGCGGGCAAAGACTTGATGCTTTCGAATGCAATTGATCAAATATGACTTATCCTTTTATATAATTTATTTAAAGCCCTTTGAGTTAAGTGCTTTAGTTTTTAAACTCTTTTCCTTTTTCTGCTTTTAAAAGTTTTCTGAATTAATTTATGTAAACGTGAAGATATTCATTTCAGTAACGTCACTGCTGCGCTGACTTTTGATCTGTGCAAAATGTTAGCATTGGTGTTTTAATCAGAAAGATAATGGCATAGTTATTAACCATGTACATTTTACTAGTCGCGAATCTATCAGCTTATCTAATTACAGCTTTGTCATCTTTGTCGTTAGAGAATCCTGGTTAATGTGAATTCGTATCCAAGGCATTGCGTCAGTTATTGTCTAATACAACAACGTCGGTAATGAAACCTTTCAGACTGTAAGAATAATTTTAAAAATTTCCGTTCATTCTTTTGTTCTTTTGTTAGATCAAACAAATTGTAGTTCACTATTCAATAATGTCTGCGGGTCATATGGGCGTTATCTAGGGCTCAATTTGCTCTTTGATATTCTGCTCGCTTCCTATAAGTTCTGCTAACACCTGGACAACTTATTCAAACTTAGAATCTAGCTTTGCAGAGGTTCACTGTTACCATATTTGTATACTAGCTAAACGAAAAATGAACGCGACGACATCTTTTGATGTGTATTTTCCGCATATAATTGTTGCTGGGCAAGGACTGGGTACGTGCCATTTTTACTTGTTGGAGGATGGAGGGAACCCTTAATGAGTGTTGTAATAAACGGCCACTTGACGCGCAGTTTGCTTTGTGATCACTTTATTAGAATGAGCTACAGTACCGCCAGAAAGTACTGTAGAAAAAAGCATGGACTCACGCGAACTGTTCATTGTCGTTTGCGAACGAAAGATGGGTGATCGACAGTTGACAACAGTCAAATCGCGCGAACTGTCCATCGTCGCCAGCGGGTCGTGCAGGTCACCTACCTGTCTTTTTCCCGCGGCCGCCAATGAACAGCCCGTGCTGTCTTTACAGGCAGAATTTACGGGTGATACTGTGGACGAGGAAGCAAAAAACTGCAACAAGTTAGCTCATATCAGTCGCATCTTCAAACTGGACTCAGATTCCGAAATCATTGATTTGTCAATTATTTGCTCAGCTATAACATTGTCCTGATCAATTCTGAAGCCTGAATCATGCTTTTAGTTTGTTACCAATGATTGGGTGATTATTTTGAGATCGAAGGAATCTCTTGCATTTACGGCACGGAGTTTTACATTACTGACTCTGATTTTAGATATTTTCTATTTTCTCGTAACTCTTCTTCAGAAGCTGCCATCCGCATGATTATAAATACTAGTTATGAACCAAAGTATAATTCATTTCAAATATTAATTACAGTAACGTGTGTCGGAAATGGACTACTACTGGCGACGATCACTTCCAAAAAAGCGTTCCGAATTCAAAAGGAAATGCTGATAATTGGTGGCATGGCGGCTGTAGACACAATCTACGGATTGGGCGCTTTCCTGTTCGGCGTCTATCGTCTTGCGGTAATTGCCGATGGGTCGTACTTTGCAAAGGCCACTCAGTGGGACTGCTTGTCAGGTTACTATTACTTGTTTCATTATTCTGCGACGATAAAAATTTGCTGTAACTTCGTAATGACGATTGTCTACCTCTTTGTTTCGTTCATCAAGTCATTTTTGTGGTTATATTGTTACTTCATGATGATCAATGATAATGTACGACCTTCCGAAGTCATTGAGCATTGAGCATTCCTTGAGCAACTCTTCTCCATGCTCAAATTCAATGAGAAGAGAGCTGACTCCAGTCTTTGACCATGCTAAGCGCCGTCTCAAAAAGACTCTCAGTTGTTGGCCAAAAGAGTTGAAAAACTAAAGCTCAGGATCTAATACCTGTGCTCGGCGCCAGATTTTACTTAGTAAAATGGAATTTATCGATTAGATTCTAAGCCATTGTCTTCCTAAAGTATAGATGAAGTAGAGATTTATCAGAGGCAAGACTATTCGTCCGTCTCCATGGCCATGACCTATAAGGGGATCGTACAATGGCGCGACGGGATCCGGATGCAGCTAATATTAAATTGCGTTCATGGGACCGAGGTGAAAGTAACATTTTTTGATTTCAATTGACGCGGTAGACTGCTTTTCTTTCGAGCTGATCATAGATCAAACTTATGGAGTAGTATAGAATGTCAAATATGTTACCACACCAACGGCAAGCTCCGTGCATACAGCATAATTTAATTTAATATTATTCTAAATTTTCATAACGATATTGTGTAGAAAAATTGGATGTGAGCAGTTGGCATTACATAATAGCAGAAGTTGGAAATTGAACTTCGGGAGAACAGAAATAAATTGAATGAATCATAAAATTATATAGAATTCATTATAAAGCATGGTTGCGAGAAATGCCTGTGATCACATCTGCTGGTGTTCGCTTTATATCGCCGCGTCAACTCAGTTCATATTCAATTAAATGTGAAGATTTCAGGCTCTCCTTTCTTTATCATGAACATCGGAATGCAACTGAGCGCGCTGATGAACACTTTTATTAGTGTTGATCGGTTCATAGCTGTCGCCTTCGCCGTCAGATATCGCGCTCTTCATTTCTACTATTTCATCAAAGCATTCATTTTGATAGGAGTGTACGGAATGTTATCATGCCTTGCAATGTTTGCATCGTCCTATTTTTCGCCTCCTATAGCTGTTCTGAATCGGCTCTGTTCAGGACCACCCTTTCCGGCTTGGTACAACATCTTTCAATTGTCGTTCACCGCGGTCATTGGGCTGCTAAGCGTGCTTATTTATATAGGAGTTTACGTGGCTCACGGTAAAATGCTGAAGGCGGTCGTTCATGAAAGACTGAACGATCATCAGGCAAAGAGGCAGCGTCGCCTTACCGTAACTATTGGTGTGATCACTGTGTCGACGTGTGTGCTGTTCGTGGCGCCAGCTGCTACCATTGTGATCTGTTACTTTGCGGGAGTCCCAGCCCCGTTTGGGTCAGCGCTAGGAATTATGTCCCGCACTTCTCCCATAGTACACTTTGGTATTTACATTGCGCGACAGCGCGAAATCCGTCATGCTATGTATCAATTGATGACATGCAAACATAATGGAAGTACGGCGCCAATTCAAACAACAACCTCTCGACCCTGAATCGGGTCTCAGCCGTGAATATATGATCAATCACCACTTTTGTTAGACAGGATAACTTAATACATGGGTATTAATGTACCATGTCAAGCTTTTGCCTCGGCGGAGAAATGGACAGTGTATGAAATATGATGTATGAGAGATGCCGACTTGGCGGGAGTGTCCCGAAAAATTTTCGCCACGTTTCTCTGACCAATGCCGTTCCAAAACCAATGTGACCGTAATAAAAATATTTTCTTCAAAAATTATTTATTAAACATTTTGGGAATTGTAATTTATTGCAATAATTTTATTCATTGCAATTACATGTGAGTTGCATAGCATTTGCTCACGCTCGCTTCATGTTTACCCTATTTGAAATAAAAGCTGGCTAATAACTATCGACGCTTCATTATTAATAACACACAGTTCCAGTTGTAGGTAGCGCGAAGAACATTGTCTGGATAGTCTATTCTATCCATGAATAAAATACGGACGAGGGATTGTTGAAAAGTGAATGCTATTTGCGTAAGCAAAGGGACAAAAAGGAACATGCCTTGGCTCTCTGCAGCCATGCTTCATCGTCCGCATGACCGGCGAACATTTGTTCGCCTATACAATGGACAGTCTCTGCAATCTTTTTCGCAGCACACAGTGATGGGACTATATGTCCAGTTTTGTTGGATCACATCGCTCTCATGCCATTCACTATTTCAGCAAGAATCAAATGCCCCACCATTAATTATGGACAACTTCAAGAAGTTGAAAGAAATGGAACAAGCTGTTCACACGGTAGAAATTTATGACGTTACCGATGCGCCCGCAAAATTGGCCGATTTATTGAAAACAAACACTTTACATAAACGCACGTACTTTCACGCACAAACTCTATTCAAAAGACACTCATTCTTAAGAACATCACTTCACGTTCGTTAAGCATGTGCACAAATATTTTAAACCCGAAAAATATATGGAACATAAGCACTAAACAATGAAACACGTTTTTCCGATAAACATCATAGTATTATGCTTTTATGCGACATCAAGTTTAGGCAAATCAGAGTATTTAGTAGTTGCAAACTAAACAGGTCCCTCTGGGAACATTCGAGCGCAAAGGAACAGGATCAAAAGAGATCTCCCATCAATTCAGTTCTCCTCAAAATCGTTCATTCCATGAGATATGTAAGGAGAACTTTGGATTTCCCCATCCCGCATCATTGATTTTTAGTTCCGCAATAATGACACCTGATTTAGATCATTACTTAAAGTAGAAGCTTACGCTAAACATCGCACTGTGCCAGATTCTCTTGGATCAACCCCAATGAACTACGTTATCAGTGATAATTGCTTTGATGCGTTCAGCAAACAGCACAAGGTTAAAAATATTTCCAAGGAAGTTCGATCCCCAAAAAAGTGGTTTGAGAACCCAACTCGTGACTGATGCATTTTGAGCTACTGCGATTATTCAATTGCGATTAATCGTAATCCACCGTCTCAAAGTACTCCCATGCATCGTCAGTTTGCGTTCCAACATTTGTCAACCCTATATCCACAACTTTCTCTTTAATCGTTCCTCTTTTCCTGGAC
Source organism: Plectus sambesii (assembly GCA_002796945.1). Lineage (NCBI taxonomy): Eukaryota > Metazoa > Nematoda > Chromadorea > Plectida > Plectidae > Plectus > Plectus sambesii. The sequence goes on from NIUQ01002806.1 coordinate 18,379, forward strand.
AAATACCGCTTTATCAAGCCAATCATAAGTGAGACTGACGTGGAAATCATCTGACAAGCGAACGAAAAGTCGATTCCCAAGTAAAAGCCAAGAACGCCGCCGAGGGCCGCAGAAAAAGACACAAATCCCCATCGTTCTTCTTGAACAAACGAAGGATAACTGAATGTTGCAATTCGTATTTCAAGATGCATACCATCATGAAAATTCTGAAATGGAGTCACTTTGTTCGATAATTGCACAACAATAATATTTATCATAAAGCATATATCGATTGGAATCTATGCAAACAAAAAGCAAAGAGGGGATTGTTCAATTAAGCTATCTCAATGCTCAGTACTCAATGCTCAATAATCAATTTGCAGTGTGATGATTCGTGAAACAGGAAAGCTTGATTTTTTATATACTCCTTAACAACTAATTTATCTTCTGATTAAAAATTTTCATTGCAGAAGTTTCAGGCATAAGGCATAAGTTCCATTTTCGCTAAAAATAGATACTTTTCTTTATGAGAAATGCAGTGTCCAATTTAATTTAAAAATTTTCTGCATTGATAAGTATGAAAAATGTCAGACATGATCTGGAAAGTTACCAGTTTAAAATAGAAACGGTATAGCATCATTGATTTGCGATGTTATTTTTAAACTATACCGCTAAATTTCGCTTCTTGAAGATTTGGTAGTACTTTCTTTCACACGGCGGTAGACAATTTTTCACGCATTTTAAGTCATCCTCGGGTTTGTAATACAAACATGAAGCGTATCGTGAAAGAGTGCATTCTTCTTCACTTTCGCTAGCAGAAACCCACAATGGCCACGAAGTGGGTGTACAATTGCAGATACTTCGAATCATTTGAATTCGGCAATCAGCGATACATTTATCTCGTTGGTTGGTGGCGTCGCACTGTTCTTCATCTAAACTTTGTTCATTCAATAACTGTACTTAAAAATGAGATCGGAGGAGTTAGCTTGGGAGGAAAAAGTTAATTGATTATTCCCTCTTATCGATTTCATCATCATTTTGAAATGAGAAAAATCTTCAAAAAATTTTAATTCCAGTGCAAATCCGCGCAACAGTCTATACTTGCACAGCCTGTATGATATAGAGGACGACAAAAGATCGTTTTGGAGTTTGAACAGTTAAATTTTTTCAATCTTAAGAGTTAAATAAACAGAAGCATTACACAGAAATATTCAGTATGCAATAAGAGATCAAACGTCAAAAGGATTTCCTAAATGATCTCCCTTAGCTTTAGTGCAAGCCTAAACTATTCGAAAAAATGCATCGACTGGGAATTTTGTTCAGAAAAGGGTGGAGCTGAGTAGGACATCAATTGCGTTCTTCTCGCTGCGGATAGATACGCTATCTCGCAGTTATTTTTGCACAGTGTTTCCTTTCTACCTTCTTTCAGGCTGGCCAAGAACAACGGGACGACCTCCCCTCCTGTGTACGCAATGATTTCCTTTCATTTCGAAATGACATCATTCAGTTCTCAAACATGTGAAAATATGTCTCATTCTCTGCTCTTTTCAGTTTCAAAAATTGCTTAATTAGCTCTACCCACCGTTTATATAATGAAGTGACTCATAAATAACGTCGACTGCGAGCGAGACTTGGCAAGTGTAATGGTATTGATCGCCGAAGGTCCATTTTGCTTGCGGACAGGAAACTGCCGAACTTGTTTGGTAATTGGCACCATTTTCATTCATGGTATTAAATTCCGTGTTAAGACCGCTGATGTCTCTGCCAATGAATTGCACACCAATTCCTACGTTTGGATCATCAGCAGGTCCAGAAGCAAAGTTTGTCACAGCGGGAGCTGAGATTTCAATTATCTAAATTCATTTATCAGCAAGTTAGTTCCGAACGTTTTGTTAGAGGGATATTTACGTCGAATTATAATTTT
>NIUQ01002807.1:0-20323 GCA_002796945.1 Plectus sambesii
GAATTGCAGAGGAAGGGATCCTTCTCGTCGTAGTTGATGGAGCGGCACTTGGCGCACTGGTAGACGTTCTCGCCGCAGTTGGCGCACACGCCCGGATGAGCGGGTACAGACGCCGAACAGCGCGGACAATGGACGATTTCGCTGGCCGGTTTCTGCGCCTCGTAGAACTCGACGAAATCGATCATTAAGTTGCAGGCCACGATCGGAAGTAGGAACTAAATAGAAGAACAATTGAGATTTTAATCGCAATGTAGATGACGAAGATAGGACAAGAATGACGCACCTCGATCTTCACTTCGGTCTGGCCGGCGGCCAGCTGCACCGTGTGCGCCTTCGACCACAGCTCGGGTCGGTTCTTCAGCTCGACGGCGGAACCGACAGGCTTGTTGCAGTAGTACAGATTGAGGCGCTTGATCATCTTGTTGCGCTTCAGTTCGCTCAGCTTCAGGGTGACGCGGCTCAGCTCGTGACTGCCCGTCAACTTGAAAATCTGGGAAGTGGTCGTCGAGCGCGAGTCGAGCTTCACCGCCGACAACTTCATATTCGACATGGGTATTTCCGGCTGGTTGCACACTAGGCACGGGCTCTGCTCCAAGTAGTAGCCCATTTCCGTGTCGAGAAAAGTGCTCAGCGAGCAGTAGAGATTGGCGTTGGGATGGGACTGCATGCGTGCGACGTCGCGACGGAACATGTCGAGCAGCCGGTCGGCGATCATCGTCAGCTCGTCCGCCGAACGCAACTTCGTCAAGAACACAGTAAGCAGATCGACGAGGTGCGACGCTTTGATGCCGTGCTTTGGCGCCTTCGGCCACAACTCATGCCACAGCAAATTGAGCACGTCCGACTGCTGCTCAGCCGGGCACAGCTCGAACAAGTGTCGCACGAAGCTGTGCGCCTGCCAGCGACGTTCCGCCACGTTCGACTGTAGCAAGTAGCGGTTGAGGAAGCGCGTCAGCAGACCGCTGTCCACGCTCGTGGCCACCAGGTTGGCGGCCAGCTTGCGCGACAGCGTCAGGTCGGACGGCAGACGGCCCGAGTCGGTTTCGGCACCGACGTTCGCTCCATCGTCCATTCTCTTCGACCGACGAGACGGTTTGGACGAAGGGGAGAGCGCGCCGACGATCAGATCGAGGAGCACCTCGCTCATTACTTCGGGCACGACGCACGCGAGTCGGACGAGGAAGGGAAGGGTGGCGTTGTCGTCGTCGTCAAAGTCCTGCGCGCAGAGGCGCTGCCAGCTGGGCGAGCGATGAACGGCCACTTCGTTGATCGACCTCAGCTTCTCAACGACGGCGCTCAGCTGCTCGTAGTCGAGCGATAGCGGCTGGTCGATGTTGCTCACTCGTTCGTCTTGTCCCACGCTCAGAACGCAGAGCTTTCTGATGCCCGTCATGTGTTCAGCGATTTGGTATTTGTCGCGCAAGAAACGGTAGCCTTCCTTCGTTCCCGCGATCACCATGAGCAGCTTGCGCGCCTGCCGCCGATGATTCGGCTCCTCTTGGCACGACACGTACTGAAATACAAAATTGATATTTATAATTCATCAACGCATGTGACGAATCGCCGCCTCCTACCTCGCATAACAGCTTTTCCCATCGACTGTCGAACGTCACCGTCGGCAGCTGTCCGTCGCTGTTGTCGACGACTTTCTTGATCTGATACGGAAGGCGCAGAGCCATCTCGGTCAGGAGCAACGTGTAGCACTCGAAGACGTCGCGCGAGTGTTCGCGAACATACTGGGGCAGGAACAGCGGCGACAGATCGGGGAGGGTGGACGCGAGTCGAGCGGGGAGCAACTTCTGCTCTTCGCCGTGGTCGACGGTCCTCTGCCCCTTCCAGAAGATGAGCAGGATGGAGAGCGCGCGACGGCAGTAGTCGACGGCGTCCGCCTCGATGAGCAAACGCGCCGTGCGCGTCATCAGCAGCTGGTCGCCCTCGCTGAGCGCCGTCTTATCCCGCGACTTCGCCTTGAACAGGAACACGCTCAGAAGGCGCAATTTCAGCAGGTTCACTTCGCCCAGCGCGCCTCTTTCGCAGAACTTTTCAACGTCCTGAAAAGCATTCAACATGACTCGAATCATCATCATCTTCCTCGCAGCAAAGAGGAAAGAAAACTAACAGTGCGCATGTCCAGTCCTGCCATAATTTTGTCGACGACCTGACAGAGCAGGCGTTTGTGTTCGTCGGTGTTGATCGGCTCGACGTCGGCCCAGTCGGGAATGAGCATGAGGACGGTCTGGAGGAAAGCGACGGAGCGCATGCCGCCGATGCGGGAGTCGGTCGTGGGCAAGTGATCGAGCAGAGCGAGCAGCAAACGCGACTGCAGTTGAATGGTTGTCTTGTGCTGAGCATCGGCGCTCTTCTCGGCGCCGCTCTTCGGCGGCGGCTCGATCGTCGGTCCGTCGCGTTCCGATGCCGTCGTCGCCGACGCACTCGGCTCGGCGGCCGTTTCTCCGTACGTGCTGCTACGTCCACTCACTGCAACAAGGATAATTGTTTTGACTTTATGAAATAATAGAGCGATTAAAAAATAATCGTTGAATAAGAAGGATGAATGCAAATCGCGGCAGTTTTAAAAAAGGACAAAGCGAACTCACCAGATCCGCCGGACGCTCCAGACTCCGAGTTGGCGCCCGAGCCGGGTGGTTCGGGACACGAACTGCGGTCTTCCGCCGTCGGCGACGCGCGCAGGTTGGAGCCGTCGGTCGCCGCCGTTGACCCCTCCTCGTCACCGCTCTCTCCTTCGACGGTCGTGTCGGACATTTCAGCTTGTTCCTCTTCGTTGGCTTGTTCGAGCGGTACAGAAGCGGAGGGGGGAGGAGGGGGGAGATTTTGTTCAGCTTGGCCTCCAGCGCCGCCGCCGCCGCCACCTCCTGCGGCGCTCTCCTGTAGACTGAGCGCGATGGCCAACTCCATCATGGCCGCATCGTCGTCGGGGCCATCGCCGAGCAGCTGCTCCAGCTGACCGCCATTAGCAGCCGCCGCGAGCAGCTCGTAGTGATCCTGGTGGCCGCCGCTACCGTCATCTTCCGTCTCCGTATCATCGTCGTCGGCGGCGGCTGCCATTTCGGCCGCTTGCAGCAGCGCGGCGGCGGCATCCTGCGCCTGTCCGTTGGCCAAGGCATCGAGTTCGATGGAAGCGTCGTTGTCGCTGTCGCCTTCGTCGGCGTCGCGAACGTCCAACATCTGCTGCATGTCGGACGCGGACGTATTGGTGAGGTCCATGAGCGGGGCGGGCGAAGAGCGCTGGGGCGGCGACGGGATGACCACGCGCTTCTTCCCGCGACTCTTCGGTCGGAAGATGGATATCAGAGCCAGCTTGCAGTGCTGACCGATTTCAACGTCCTGGCAAATCATCGCGTTATACGTAAAAAGTCCAAGAAATGGATGAGTGAAAAATACCTCGCAAAGCAGAAGTGAAGTCAGGTGTTCAGCGACGATAGGAATTAGGTCCGAATCAGTGCGCATGAACGCGTACAGCACGTCGACCAGACAGCGAATGGTGAGGGCCCGATTGCCGGTCGTCGCCGACTCGGTCGCCATCGTCTGCACATTCGAACTGGTCGACGATCGATCGCCGATCAGTTTCCACAGAATACGCATCAACGACTCGATCAACGTGCCCATATTTTGCGGGCTCTTTTCGGGCGACATGGCTGCAATAAAGGGCGTTAGACGATCAATCGCCGAGCGAGTCGTTGTCGAAATGAAGCGACCTACCGACGATCTCCTTGCTGATGACGAGCAGGTTGGTGGGACGGTAGATGGCGACTTCGCGAGTGATCAACAGCAGTCGATCGAACAAGTCCCAGTCGCGGTCGCGCTCCACCAGCGCCAAACTCTTCCACACGTAGAGCAACAGGAATCTGTCCTTGTGGCCGCTGTACTGCTCCTTGTTCGCGAACAGTCGCCGCAGCACCGCCTTGACGAGCACCATCGCCGCAGGATGCACGACGGTGGGCAGCAGGCCGGTTGTCAAGTCGACGGCGGACTTGCGATTATCCTGAAAGTCAGAGAACGCGAGTAGAGGTAAGAAAAAGAAACAGCGTGAATAAGGCGCATACAGTGCCGTTGGTAAATGTGTCGAAGTAGCGGTCGAGCACTTTGAGACTAGCCATGAGGTAGACTTCAGGCAGAAGGGGACGACTGACGACGGCAGAGGGGGCGGATGGGGGCGGGAGAGCGGGAGGTTCGGCCGAGCCAGCCCAGATGACGCGAGGGGGCGACGCGCCCGGGCCCGCGCGTTCCTTGCCCACTTCTTCTGCTTCTTCTGTCCATCCGAATGCTTCCTTCGTCTTGCCGTACACTTTCACCGAGTCGACGATGCACATGCCGCCCGACGCGCTCGGACCGAAACGGATCGTCATCTGGTCGGGTGTCGCCAGCGTCTCTTCGCGCGTCATCGGAAGGTCGAACCAGCGGGGGCGTACAATTCGAATCTGAACGAATGAACGATGTCAAGTGTCGGACAAATTTAGCATCGACCAATTACCGATAATTACTACGACGTTATTTTCTCTTAATTGGCATTTTAAAAGAACGCCAATTAATGCACCACCTCGTGATTTAATCAAAAGCTGTACTTATCCGGATTTATTTGTCATGCAAATTATAACAGATGGAAACTGAGAAACGGCTGCAGTTAACCGCGCTCCACTGTAATTAGTTACAAAATTGTGTATTGCCACAAAAACTCGCAATAATTCTACGCAGCCCTGCAAGGGATAAAAGATCGTAACAAAACGCAGACCGACCTCGCGACGACGGCCGCTCATTTGTACGTAAGTAGGCGTGCGCTCCACCATCGTTTTGCCGAGTTCCACGCGCAAACCGCAAATCACCATATTTGGGTCGATGCTGCGAATGACTAGCTCGAAGCCGTTCGTCTGCAAAAATTTACTCATTCGTATTGCACCAACAAACGACAGAGTCGAACACCGATTCGTACCGCAGAGCAAGCGACGTAAAGGTTGTTGGTGGCGAGCCGGTTTTTGATCTGTGCCGGCTCGTAATTGTGCTGCAACTCGCGACTGCTGAACAGCACCTCGCGCATCTCCAGGCACGACTCGAAGAAGTCCACCGGCAGCACCACGGGGCCGCTCGATTTGACTCGCAAGCGGCGCTTACTCGCCGCCGGCCGCGCCACCGACATCGCGCCCAACGTCAACTGATCGCCGGCCGCTTGCGGCGGCGGCACCAACCAGTAGTCGAGCAGATGCGTCGTCGACGCCTCGAACACTTGCAACGCGCCGTCCTCGCCCAGCGCCAGCAGGTCCAGCGCCGCGCTCGCGCCCTCCATCGGCTTCGTCAGCACGCAGAACGTCTTCAATGAACAAATTTCGCATTAATTTCGCCTATTCACTACGTTAATTCATCAAATCTCATACTCGTAGTTTATTCGCCAACGGTAATTCGTCCACGTACACGCCATTCTGACCGCAGTACACGACGTAAGGCGAGAAAGAGGTGTACGATGCGGCGACCACCACGCCCGGATGTTCGGCGCACTCCGTCCAACCAACTAGCGGCTGTTCCAACGCACTGCCGTCGGGTCTGCAAAATGACACGACCGTTTTTCGTCCGTCAATAACGATCAATTGAGTGATAGTTTTACTTTTTCGCAAAAGTCGGCAACAGTGTCGCGTTGGTGACAGTTTCCTTATATGGATCGTCGAATGGAAAGACGAGATTCTTTCCTAAATGCGCCAATTGTAGTCGCAAAGAACCCACAAACAGCCGTAGGCAGACAGTGCCGACGTACCTTGCGCAAAACTGACAAAAACCAGTTTCAGCGCCTGCGAGTAGTGAATGGAAATGCCGCCGTCGCTGATTGTCCCTTGATTTTCCGACAGGTCCGTATGGTCGATCATTATGCTATTGGTGACGAAGAAGCTCGCGTCGTCTTCGAGCAGGCACTGGTCGTTCAACTGCTGCATGTACACGTAGCCGACCGACGACATGATCAGCAGACTCGTATGTTCGCCCGACTCCGACACGACGAACGACACGTCGCGAACGTTGCCGACGGGAATGACGAACTGGTGGCGCGGCTTGATGATGCTGACTTTCAGGTCGTACACGCTGATAAAGTCGGCCGTCACCAACGCCACTAATCCGCGCACTCCTCGACACCATTCCGCCTGTAACGAATACAACGATTTACATGTTGTCTCGCGTGTACCTTACACAATTTCTTTCGCACACAATTTTTGCAAACTCGCACCTCGGCCAAGTTCTAATCTTTAAGTAAAGTGAATCATAGATATTTGTTTGGTTGAATTTTATTAACTAAATTTGTTTATTTCAAACTTAGTGCCTGGGATAACCCACGATGGAAAAAAAGTCGCTCTTTCTCTATATCAAAATCGTAACTGATCAAATTTTAAAACGATTATGCGTAGAAAGTTTAAGAGACATTGATGTGGAATGCCCCGAATACGAGCAAAGTTGAAAAAAATTAAAAGACGCACTTTAATGATCATGTTGCCGGCGTCAAGCGCGGGCGCGAGCTGAATGCGGTCGGTGACGGTGCCGCTGGAGGAGAAGACGAGCACGGCGCACTCCTTGATGCCGCAGACGGCGACACATTCCTCCTGGGACGACAAGCTCATGACCGTGAAGGAGATTGTCTCGAGCGCGACACGCTGCAAAAAATTAAACAATTACAAACATTTATCGGCAAGCGCAGTAGTGAATAAAACAACTGACCGTCGGCTGCAGTTTGCGTCGTTTGCTCTCGATCTGCTTCATCAAACTGCTCCCCTGCACCACCGTCAATTTGCACCGATCGTAAGTGACGGCGATAAACTGTCGTTTCTTGTCGGGGAAATCGATCAGAGCCATCGGCGTGCGTTGAAGCGTCTGCGACTGCTGCAGCAACTGCCGCGCAATCTGACCCTGTTCGCCTGCCAAGTTCAGTTTGATGCCGTCGAAAACGGCGCCCTGCGAGCAGAACGTCGACGTCTACAAACGAGCCGATCAGACATACACACACAATTGACGTATATAGGGCGGAAAGATCAGCTGTACGTACGAAAAGTCGGCGATCCGTATGCACTTCGATCGGCCGATCTGCCTGCAGCGATTCCATCGCGAGTCGACGGCGCGCGAACGCGGCGCCCGGAGACCGCTGCTCGATGCCCTTGGTCAGCATGGGAATGACGAATGACAGCGCGCGAAGCAAGTTCTGACACAGTCCCGTCTCGCTCACTTCGGTCTGCAAAGGAAAAAACAACGAAGTAGAGCAATTAGTGTTTATTAATGAGCGGCGTGGAATCGTACCAAATCGTTGACGAGCGCTTGTCGGACGGAGGCAGAGAGGGCGTTGCGAGAGATGTGGAGGGTAACGCCGAGGTAGTCGCTGAGCGCGCAGACGCTGCCGATCTGTCGCAGCGCCGCGCCCGGAGGTCGACCCGTTGTCGTCGACTTGAGAGTCGACGGTCTCGTTGGTCTACTCGATGCGGAGAAGGCGCTCTGACCCGACTGAGAAGGCTGGCCGGACGGTTTGGTTCGGCGTCGAGGGCGTTTCAGCAGAGCCTTCAGAGGGAAGAGTTATATCACAATCGAGCATTGCAGTATAGTTTAAAATTTTCTGAGCAGAAACAAGAAATCTAATATCGAATAAGACAAACTGCTTTGAAAAGTCGATAGACTTGTCAATTTATGCACGTAAAAATCAGGAAACGACTATCATTTTTGGTGAAAAGCGGTGTTATCGCACCAAAAAACTGAGCTCATCTTCATCAACTAAGGTGCTTGAAGAGATTTATATTTACTGATCGGCAAATGATGACTAAAGATATACCTGGCAACGGCCGTCGGCGCGGGCGCCGCAGTCGCAGAAGAAGGAGCCGAACTTGCTATAGGACATGTCGTGGTCCTTGTGGCAGACCTTGGCGCAAGTCGTGCACACCCCCTCGCCGTCGACCATGCCGCACGTGTGGCAATGGTACCAGTGCTGATTCATGAATTCCTTTTGCGTGCGTGTGAAAGTGCACGTGCGCTCGTCCATGCTGTCCGCCGACTCGTCGCCCGAGTCCTCGGCGCCGCTTTCCTCATCTTCTCCTAAACCACAATTATGTATCATCAATTCATTTATATGATCGAATGTTGCAATGCAAAAACGAACAAATTTTCGAATAAATTACATATTTGAAGCATAAGTGCATACCGATATCGTCCTCGTTGAAGCCGCCGCCGGCAACGTCCACTTGCATATCGAAAGGAGGCCAGTCGCTGTCGTATTCCAGGTTGGCGCTCGACTAAAAAAGCATAAATGAGACAATTGTTGAGAATGCGAGGTATTCAAATCCCCTACCAAACGCGAGGTAGGCACTTTGACGGCGTCGATAAGGGCGGCAATGTAGGACAGAATGAGCGCGGCGGTGTCGAGATCGGCGACGGTGCGCAAATGGGTGTCGAGCGGCTCGTCGACGCCCTCCATGAGCGCGAGAGCGGCGGGAGCGGTGATGCGATTCGTTAATTCAAGCAGCCACTTCTTGCAAAGCGCCAAGAGACGCACATGGGCCGCGCCGTCGTTCGCGTTCGCCATTTGAACGCAAAGAGTGAAGACGGAGCAGAAACGCTGGTCGAGTTGCGTCGCCGGCAGCGAAGAGTCGGCGCCGTCGACGCGCACCGGCGTCAGCGCGCTGTGCAGCCATCGGTCGCTCTTCGGCAGATGAGTGCCGTCCGGCAAAGGCGGCATCGTCTTCGGCACGGCGTCCAGCAACTCGCCGATCACGGCGTTCAGCAGCGACTTGCTCGACTCGACCGCCCACGTTTCAGGCATGCCGTCCAGCAGATGCATCGCGTTGCTCAACAGCGACAGAAACCACGTCTCGATCTTTCCTTCCTGAAGCGTATCGGTGGTCAGTATTGCGTGCGGTTGGCAGACGTCACTGACATTTGTCAAAGTCGACTTGTACACTGCTATCCACTGACGTAGCAACTTGTCGGAGCGCAGCAAAGGCTCGATCACAACTCGATGCAATTCGTTCAGCATGGTTTGCTGAGAGGGTTTGCCTTCTGAAAAGAGCTTTGCAATAAAGAGTGACTGGAGAAAAAGTTGCGGTAACGCACGAGGATTTGTTAGCTGGTCGAGCGCATCGCTGACGAAGCGCATGAAGGCTATCGTCGTCAGCGGCGTCGTCTGACCCGCTTCGTAGCGCTTCAGCAGAGAAGGCGTCAGGTTCGCCCCATCGGCGCTTTGTCGAAAGAAGTTAGTCATCACAGTCCAATTGGACGCGCTCTTGATCAGTTTGGAAAGGCGTTCGCAGATCAGGGGGACAAGTGTCCTGAAAAGAGGTATACGATAGATATAGGGTAAAAAGAAGACTGCAGCTTGAAGGCGGCAACGTACGAGTGCCATGTGGCGTTCGAGTCGGAATGAAGGCCGAGGAGACGGATGATGTGCGTCAGGAAGTGATACATCAGACGCTCCTCGCAATACTCCTTGCACGCCGTAGCCGAGGCGCATGCGCCGCTGTACTCCGTATAATTGACCAGTGTCGTGTACGCCTGTGTCAACAACTACCACTGTAACGCAACGACAACGCGACTCATTGACAAGCTTACATTCTCAGCATCAGCCGGTCTCGTCACGAGAGTGAACATGACGCCGAGCAGCGCTTCTTCCACTTGTTGCGGCGAGAAAGCGTCGCTCGATGCGGTTCTAAAGAAGGATTGCGTCAAATAAATTCATCGATGATGGCTGGGAGAAAGAAACGCGCGCGAACGCAGCAAGAGAGAGTGCCCACCTGAAGACGGCGGTGAGCGGCATGAGCAGGTCGCAAGCNAAATCCATCGATGATGGCTGGGAGAAAGAAACGCGCGCGAACGCAGCAAGAGAGAGTGCCCACCTGAAGACGGCGGTGAGCGGCATGAGCAGGTCGCAAGCGATGCCGTACGTCTCAGCCAAGGACCCGACGACCGAGTCGCTCAGTTCGCCGTCGCCCAACACCACGGACGACAACTGTTTCTCAATCGAAGACGCTTCGTCGTCGATAGTCACCTGAAAACCGCCAACTTTCGCGATCAACTCCCTCTCCAACCAGCCCAACCACGCACAAACACAACGTACCTTCTTCTTATCGCTTTTAATAAACTGATCGCTGACTTTGTCCCAGTTGGCGAGCGCCTGTCGCAGCTCGTTGGGCAGGCACTGCGGTAGCTGAGGCCAGGAATCGAGGCCGTACGGCGAATTGGGCGCGTTAGTGGCGATGTTGAGCAGCTCAGACGCAATGTCGGCGTCGAACGGCTCGCCGGCGCTCTTCGACATGGCTTCTCGCGCGATCAGGGCGCTAAACATGTTGGCTATCAATCACTGCAATAAAGCTGAAGGGTAGAGAATGCTCACCGTGCGCTGCTGCCCAACTGCTGCACCAATCTCAGGATCAAACTAGCCACGTTCTGCTCGGCGAGCGACGGCTTATAATCCACGTCCACGCCGCTCTGGTACTTGGCGAAGTACACCAACAGTCGGCGCAAGGCCAACTCCGCCGTCATGCACAGTGAAAAGTTTGACTGGCGCCGATCATCACTGTCGCTTTTCAGTACGACTATCTGAAAGAGTAAAATGAACAAGTGTGAGGCATAATGAAAACTAAAGCCTTCGTACCGTTCGTTCGAGCAGCACACAACACGCATTCAGGACGAAGTCGTCTGAGAGCAGCACTTTGGCTCGCTCGATTTTGGCCAATGCATTTTCCTCGACCGTTTCTTGTTTCACCAAACAATCCTGCAAGCGACGGCGTCTCCGCAATGCCGAAGATATAAAAGTACATTTGCACTTACCGACAACCACTTGCAATAGGGGACGTTCTGGAAGCGTGGCTCCACGCGCAGCAAATGCGCCAGCATAGGAACGTCCATGTAAGCGACGTCCGACTCGATTCGCTCGAAGAGACCGACCGACGGTGGCAGCAGACCCGCGCAACGCCAGGCCAACGTCCGAGCATAGCGTACACTCGCTCGTTCCTGAAAACAGCCAAAGCTTCTTCCAACTGCTTTCGTTTTCTTCGAATTAGCCGACAGCCTGTATATATATATTCGAAATAAAAGAAGGGATCGATTTTACCACATTGGTCGCTCCATCAAGCGGGCGAACGTCTGTCAACATAATGATCGCGTTGTAGAGATCGTCATAGCGGCTCCACGAGAGCAAAAAGTTCATAGCCAGACCGTCCACCTTGGGCGGCAGAGTGCCGTCAACGGGCAACTTGGTCAGCTCGTAGACCGTCGGTGAACGATTTTTATCTGAAAATGAATATCGTTAGAGAAACAGTTCATTTTGCAACGCTCTTCACGCTTACCCGATTCGGGGAAACATTTGACCACGCAAGGGTCGGTGAATGGCTCGTAGACGAGCGACAACTGGCTGACGTCGACGTCGGCCTGCGTCTGATTGGGGAAGACGTTCACCTGAGCCTGCTCCAATAACGCCGCCGCCGGTTCGTAGAGGTGGCGCAGCATGTAGTCGAAGATGAGCAACAGATGACCCAAGTGGGGCGAAACGCGCACATTAGCCAGTACACTAAACGAACAATAATAAACGCTCGGTAATAAGACTGTAAAGAGGAGCGAATTCACTCACTTTGCTTCTGATTTCTCCGCTACCAGATCAGAGAGGGTGGTCGCCACTTGCAACAGCACCGCCTTCTTCTGCATCAACTGCAGAGCGTGGAACAACAGCAGTAGCAGCTGCACGTGCTCAACGTTCGGCGTCTCGGCTGAAAGACCGAATTCTACTCGAGCACAGACGTCGAAACACTTACGTATGCCAGTGGTGTTGGACAGTCCTCGCCTCGTCGCCGCATTCAGCGTGCCGATGAAACGCGTCCACACGCCGACGACGACCGCATCCGAGTTGCTTCTGCCATATTCGTCTTGCTCGCTGTGCAGGCGCAAGAAGAGCGTCTGACCGAGCACCGTCAGCGCCGGAGGCGGAATGGACAATGGCCAAACGTCTCCTTGCAGCAGATCTTGGTCGAGCAGTCGGAAGATTAACTCGTTCTTAATAAACCCTCGATTAATTTCCATCGCGATCAGACCAGTCTAATATTACCTGTAGATCGTTTGGCATGTATTTGTTGACGAGCGCGTTGTGCACAAAGCGCGCCAACTCTCTTCGGATATTTCGAAAATCTCGAGCTGAAATTGAAATTTGTTTGTGTGCGAGGCAGAGTGCTCACAAACATAATTTAGATGATACGCACTCTGAACAAAACCAGCCAACAAAGGCAAATGTGCAAAAAGGTAACAAGCAAGTAAAGCGGCAGGAGTGCAATATTTCAGAGCATATTCCCCGTACGCGTACCTTTTTCGGCGTTTTTGGACGTGTGATAGTAAAGTCGTAGAATCATGTCGGCCAAGCGTTCCACAGTCTCCGAGGTGATACTCTGACGGAGCTGAGCGTGGAGGGCGTCTCCAACAGAGCTGCTGCCGATGAGATTATTGTTCAAGGCGCGCAACGACTCGCAGCAGAGCTTGAGAGACTGCAAACGTAATGGGTCATCGTTTAGCTTCGACGTGTCAGGGGAGGACAAACGCACTCGTTTCTCCGACGGATACGAATCGCGCAAAGTTCCGTTGCCCATCGACTCGGACGCCGTCGACCGACCGCCCGACACCAAACTCTGCTGCCGTTTCGCCTTCATCGCTTCATCCACTAGCGCTGGTACATTCGACAAAAGGTCCTCCAGCCACGTGCCCAAAATCGGCTCTTCTAAAAAAGTCCTCACGTTCAACCCCACGCCCAGAAATAAAAAACAGTGAAAAATCACCAGAATCTATGGACGAGTTGGCGACGACGGTGGCGGCAGAGAGCTGCTGAGCGACCCCCGAGTCCAACGGCGACATGGCGGTGTGTTCCGCGTCGCTGTCGTCGGTCGAGTCGTGCGCTTCGTGCTGAGCTATCTCGGCGTCGAGCTGCATCTGTTGGTTGGTGATGGTCTGCACGAGACTGCCACGGGCCATGCGAATAAACAGCGGCACGAGCGGAATCCGCGCGCAGACTGACGTCAATTTCTGCGCTGCCGAAGAGGACATATTGAGCAAGCCGCCTTCTTGGACAGTGTCGTATTGGCGGGCGCCCATGTCGGTGACGGCGGAGCGCATGAGCAAAGGGGCGACGGCGAGCAGCCGCTCGGAGAACTCGAGCACGTCGGCGGTCGGGCACACGATCACGGAGCTCATGTGGTCGACGATCGCGCCGAGCAACAGCGAGCTGGAGGCGTTAAAACTGTCCGCGCGAGAGGAGTCGACGTCGGGCGACAGAGAGACCATCGCCGACGTGCGACGATGGATGCCGTACAGCGCCGTCGACGCGATGCTCCGACACGCGCCGTCCAACTTGTGCTGCTTCACCGCTTCCTCGTCGTTCTCGTCCGCCACCAGCGATTCGCGATGGCGCACCAGCACAACCGATGCCGCTGCCACCAACGACGCCCCTACCGCCTTGCACAGCTTCGTCACTACGCCTTCGCTCATTGAACTATACAGCGGCAAGTCGAGCAGCATTTCCAGCAAGCTCAAGTCGGCGTTCACATGAGTAAGGCTGAAACTGCCACAGTTTAGCCAGAAACAGCGGATTTCGATAAAACCACACCTGTCTTCGATCGCAGCGCACACGGTCGCGTCGTTCAGATCGGGCAACGCCAGAGCTGCACCGTCGATGAATGCATTATACTTGCCAACGTACTCGCCTATGCTATGCGCGCCCAAGAATATGTCCAGGAACTTTGTCGGCGCCTCGAATCGAAGTAAATTTTGAATGTTAGTCGATATGAAAAGCTCCTGAAAAAGTTGTTGTTATCAGAAAGAGAACAAAGAGAGCGAAAATTGAACAATACTTTCACATCTGCTGAACTACTGATGGGTGAATCTTTGTCGATAGAGTCCGACTCCAATCTATGGCCGTCACTTTGAAGTCCAGTGAGCGGTAATACGAGCGAGTCGAAAACGGCGCTCAAAGGATCGCTTCGCCCGGTCGACGTGGACCGAGGTCGCGTCAATACCGGCGACGATGCCTCCTCTTCCGACTTGTCGGCTGCAACGTCTCATCCAGTCAGCGTCGATGAGCAAAGAACACAATGGCACTCACGTCCGATGGTATTCCGAATGTGAACCGGTAGCTGCGATGATTTCATCCGGGCCACCAGAGTGATCAGATCGGACCGATGCAAGCACACCTGACCCGTGCAGAGACCCTTGATCAGCATTGCTAACTGCGTCCAACCGACTACTCGATGCGTTTCGTCAGCGACATCCAGCCGCGTCATCATGTACTCGATGATCACGCGACACGCTCCCGTCATTGTCGACAACTGAGCTCGCGGCACTAAAACAACCAAACTGTTCTTAAATGTACTTCTAAACCAAGAACTGACAATTGCTCATAGAAGCTAATTAATCGATTCTCTCCCCCTTTCTCATTCATTAATCCCGCAAGATCGATCAACTAACCGTTGTTGATTTGGCCGCTGAGAAAGTGCGCCGACAAAGCGACGAGCGAGGAATAGAAGGACGCGTACTCGGCGCCATGAGAGAGCAGTTCTTGTCGACTGTTGGTCAGCGTACGAGCCAATTTCAGCAGTTCGGTGGTGGACACGTTGCCGTAAGAGGCGGCTAGCAGCGGTCGCACCGTTGTGCCCCAATCCATCGTCGGCGCTACTGGCTGCGCCGGCGACTGACTGGGGGCGGTGGCGCACTCACCCGACTCCGTCGCTTTCGTCATCTCAGAAAGTGGTGATTTCACTTTATACCTTCTTCTTCTTGCTGACACGTTTGAGCAAGCAAACGATATCATTCAGTCATGCATTTTTCCGGAATACAATGCGTCGTCCACTAATTTGTTAGAATTATCTGGATGGCTTTGAAGAATTTCAAGACGCAGAGACGTTCATGAATCAGAATACAAAGCGCGAAGGAGGCAAAACTTTAAAAGAAACGGATCGATGGTGGTGATTCTAGTCGATTTGGCGCAAATCGCAGTCAGCATATAACGAACCGAGCCTTACTGTCGAAATTCAGTGTTCAACGATCAACTTCGCAGGTGAAGGCCTGATTCAGGACACTTTCTTCAGAGGACCACAGTCTACGTAGCGCTTTGACTAAGCGAGACGATTTACTAATTTTGTCGTTTTTGAAGCTCGGGTGCATCGAATTGGCTGACCTCTCTATTGTTATTGCTGCAAACGACGACAATTAATTGAGATTGAAGCAATATATTAGCGGTTGTAGACGCCATGTTCTACCATATATCGATGGAACATGAGATCAGTCTTCATCCAAAATATTTTGGTCCTCATTTACTCGAGACTGTGAAGCAGAAACTGTTCACCGAAGTAGAAGGAACATGTACGGGCAAGTACGGCTTCGTTATTGCCGTCACTACCATCGACAACATTGGCGCTGGACTCATTCAACCGGGTAGCGATATTGTTTTGCAACCCGCATAAATCAGCTGATAATCTGTCATTATTATTATTGCGACAAAAAGACTGCAACGGGACGGGAGGAAACTAAATATTAAAGATCAGCATAGAGAAAACAGCAAAAGCCAAAATTCAACAAACATCATTGACTTTTGATCTTAACTAAGCTACCACATCATTGGTGAAATGAATAGGCGTTATAGCGTGTTCAGCTTGGGTTAAATTTGTCTTTCTGAGACAGAAGTCAGAATTTCGATAAGAAGGATTGAAAAGTAAATCAAAATTCGAGGACAGGGAAGTTCCTGACTCTCTTACAGCCTTATATATATATCCATGATAAAGCTAACATGATATGATAATGTATTATGATATAAAATCTTTCAGGTAGAGGTTTCGTAGTGTACCCGGTGCGCTACAAGGCAATCGTGTTCCGACCGTTCAAAGGCGAGGTGATGGACGCGATCGTGACGCAAGTGAACAAAGTAGGAGTATTCTGCGAGATCGGCCCTCTGTCGTGCTTCGTCAGCAAGCATTGCATCCCGCCGGACATGGAGTTCGACCCGAACTCGAACCCGCCCTGCTACAAGACGCAGGACGAGTCGATTGTGATCAAGGATGACGACGAGATTCGCGTCAAGGTGATCGGCACCCGCGTCGACGCCTCCGACATCTTCGCCATCGGCACCCTCATGGATGACTACCTCGGTCTCAGCGCCGCTGATTGAAACCGCGTCTCGATCTCATTCTCGGGTCTTATTCACTTCTCTCAAGACAAGGAATTCAAGACTAGGCCGCTTCATTATACCATTTTCACTTTCATAAGCACGCTTTTATGTTCAAAGAGGACATTTGTCAAGCCATTATGATAATTGTTCTCTTTGAATTGGAAAGTATACCTATTTAAATGAAAAGGTATGAATTTAGTGAACATGTTGCTATATTTGTAATGACACGTAATCATAAATTACAAAAGATTGCTTATCCTGACATTGGTGAATATACGATCCCGTTGTTCGTTCTTCAATTGCGCGATTGTTTTGTACATATCTTCGTATCGTTTTGAAAAGTAAATTGAGCTTTAATCATGTGTTAACTAATGATGACTATGCGTTCGAAACGCTGTGATACGCTGTTGCGTTTACTACTTCAGTGTGGATTGTTTTGACTACTTTATTTAATTTGTTGCGGAATAAGAAACGTAGAAGGAAAAGAACACGATGGGAAGTATTTGGGAGATTCATAATTTCTGTCGTAGTTTTTGCCGTATTTCTTGTTCTATTCGAAAGATCATATAATACGCATCATTTTGGCATATTTCATGCTGAAAAAATTACGTTTTATTGCTTTCAAAACGGCGACCGTTAAAGTGCAGATCCAACTTTGCATGGTTCACGATTTTTAACGAGGTATAAACGCCTCTAAAGCGACGGAAACGATCTGTTCTTTTTTTGGGACTGATGTTTTAAGTATTAAAACTTGCAAAGATGGTGTGGATATTTTGAGAAAGGTGATTTTGACCTGGAAGACAAGAAACACACTGGAAGGCCTCAAGAAATGGAACCTGATGAATTGCAAGCTCTGCTCGATGAAGATGCACGTCTACGGACAACAGTTGACCTCTACGGACCTCTACGTACATCAATTAAGAGGTTTGAGTGAAGCAATTGATGAGAAAGGGCCATTTTGAAGCCATGGAAGACGAAAGATGATTTTGTTGCACGACAGCGCAAGGCCTCACGTTGCAATTTCGACTTAGCAAACAATAATGAATCTTGGCTGGAAAGTTTTACCGCATCCGGCGTACTTACCAAACTTGGCACCTTTCGACTTTCACTAATGCCAGTAGATGGAATATTTCTTACGCGAGAAAAAATTCAAAAACTACGACAACCTTCAAAATTAGCTCGATATTTTCTTCACCTCGAAATCGCAGTCCTTTTATTATGACGGAGTCCATCAGCTGCCTCAAAGAGGCAAAGAGTTATAGAAAACAGCGAAAATTATTTCGCCGATTGATCGCTGTTTGTTAGTTATTTTACAAAGTTTGACGCGTAAAAATACGACAAAAATTATGAATCGACCTAATATTTAGGAGATTTCGATATTCGACAAGGTGCGGAAGATGAATGTCCGACGGTTCATCTACCGGGTCCTCAAATTTGCCATGAACATCTCCACACTGCTCATGATATATAAAGGCTTGATGGTCGTCACTAGATCTGAACATCCAATAGCCGTCGTACTCCGCGAAGGCATGGAGCCTGCCTTGTACAACGGAGATTTACTTTTCCTCACCAACTACCAGGTACCGGAGTTTCTCGAAAATAAGCCCCGGGCTTATTTACGAGAAATAGCATTTTCGAGCCTCAACATTTTCCTCTAAAATACGCCCGGGGCTTATTTTCGAGAAATGCACAAATTGTAGTATTTTCCCCCGATTCGTTAAAATTTTCACACGCGATCATCATCACTATTAAGCAGTAGCTGCAATCCATCAATACGTTTGTGTTGTGCCAATAGGGAAACGAATTCAGCATTTATTGTGCGAAAATCGCGATTTGCACTGTGATATTACGTGCACATTTAATTAAGCCCCGGGTGTATTTTCGAGAAAAGACAGCTAAAGCGGTATATTTTTTGACGCAGACGGAATAATTTTCGGGTGGGCTTATTTTCGAGAAAACCCGGTAAGTTCCATGACGCGGCACAATCGACGCCATTGTGAGTCGTTTTGAGGTAGAACTGAGACCACTCTATAGTCGATATTTTTGATCAGTAACAAAAAATCTCGTCAGGCATCGTAGTTGGCAAAGATGAGCTTGCTTTTTGGTGCTTAAAAATCATTTTTCACCGAACATGATAGTCGGCTCTTCGTTTTTACGTGCCTAAACTGATAGGAAGAAGCGCTGTCGACCTTTGGAGCAGTTTACCTTATTCAGTCTAAGATGTCTTGTTAATGATCGGCAAATTTCGACAATAGGCTCTAGTATTTGTATCGTAAATTTTTCTTAGCAGCTCATGACAGGCTGACTATATTCTTACAAAGAGTGCATTTCCAGGAAGACCCGATCCGCACGGGTGAAATAATTGTATTCAAACTCGAAGGTAAAGAAATTCCGAACGTCTCCCGTGTGATCAAAGTGCACGAACGGCAGAACGGCACGAGCAAGTTCTTGACTAAGGGTGACAACAATCAGGTTGATGATCGCGGTCTGTATCCGCCGGGACAGTTGTGGTTGACGCGCAAAGACGTCGTTGGACGAGCAAAGGGATATGTGCCATACGTCGGCATGGTCACCATTCTCTTGAACGACTATCCCAAGCTCAAGTACCCCGCCCTCGTTGGTCTATATTTCCTCATCCGACGTCTCTGCAAGTATTGGGCTTCTTTCATCCTTCATTTCATTCCACTGGACGTGGATTTCGACCTGAACTAGAACCCCCCCCCCCCTCTGCTACAAGACGCTAGATGAGTCGATTGTGATTCGATTGTGATTGTGATTCGATTGTGACTGTGATTGTGATTACCCTCTTTGAATTGTAAAATGCACTTACTAAGGTGCGAAAGGTAGCCATTTAGTAGACGTGTAAGCTTTAATTAAGAAAGATTGCTTATCATGACACTGGTACGATCCCGTTGTTCATTCTTCCATTGCTCAATATTCCATTGCACAATTGATCTGCACACTCATTGCACGCTTATATTTTACATGTCGTTGTATTGTTTTAAGAAGTAAATTGAGCTTTTATCATGTGTTATTTTAATGATGACTATGCGTTTGAAACGCAATGACTCGCTAGTGCGTTTACTATTTCGATATGAATCGTTTATGACTGCTTTATTTCATTTATTACGAATCAACAATAACAGTTTATGATTGCTTTATATCCTCTGTTGCGAATTAAGGATCGTGAAAGAAAAAGAACACGATGGGAAGTTTTTGGGAGATGTCGATGTTCGACGAGGTGCGGCGGATGGACGCCCGGCAGCTCATCTACCAGGCCCTCAACTTTGCCATGATCGTCTCTTCGGCGCTCATGATCTGGAAGGGCTTGATGGTCGTTACTGGCTCTGAGAGTCCAATTGTCGTCGTACTCAGCGGCTCCATGGAGCCCGCCTTCTACCGCGGAGATTTACTTTTCCTCACAAACTACCAGGTAAGCTCATTGGCAAACTCTTTGGTAAACTCTTTGGCGCTGCGCTGTCTACGCCTTCGTGACTCGTTTTGAAGAGGGAATTGCGACCACTATAGTCAACATTGTTCGATCAGTAACAAGAAATCGAGCCAGACAGACAGACACCATAGTTGGCAAATATGAACTCGCTTTCCGGTCTTTGAACACCGTTCTTCGCCAAGAAGAATAGTCATGAGTTTAAACGTGCGTAAATTGGTAGAAAGAAGCGTTATCAACTTTCGGAACTGTTTGCTTTATTCAGTCTAAGACATGTTTCTGATCGACAAATTTGTGACTATAGGCTCTGGTAATTTAAACGTAAATTGTTCTCCACAGCGCACGACAGGCTGACTAATAATTATATCAATTTACTTTGCTATGAACCTATCGCCAAGCAGCCTTGTCATACGTAGCTAATAATAGCTTACATTGTTCAGAGTTCAGCGCGACCAGAACTTCTCTAATGCTCAATCTTTTTTGTCAATTGAATCCGTCCATCAAAACAAGCAAACGCTTGTTTAATCTCCGTTCAGGCATGTTGCACATTTGCAGAAGGCTCAAATTTGCCTTCGTCGTGCCTCTCTTCCAGGCCAACTATATTCTTAAAAAGAGGGCGTTTTCAGGAAGATCCTATCCGCACGGGTGACATCACTGTATTCAAGATTGAAGGCAGAGACATTCCGATAGTCCATCGAGTGATCAAAGTGCACGAGCCG
>NIUQ01002808.1:0-20279 GCA_002796945.1 Plectus sambesii
AGTACCAACAAAACCAAAAATGAATCAACAAACCACCGCAATAGCATCATCACGATAACTTAATGAAACGCAGCGGTAATGATATGTAAAGGATGATCCAGTTGTATCAGTTTTATGAAAGTTTATTGTAACTCAAAAACCATTTCAAAGACTAGCTTCGGCCTTTGAACAACTCGAACACTTGTGAAGGAGATTTGCCGGCGTGAAAAAGCTGAACAGTCGTAAAACGTCTGCTTTCGATCCATCCTTTAGGAATACAAATAACGCAAAAAATCAACTAAAATGAGTAAGTCTGAAGTAAGCTTACACCCGAGGAGATAACTTGTTGAAGCGACATAACTAAAAATCATAGCGAAGTACTCGAGCTTTGTGCAAAAATTTATGCACCATCCTGTACTTAGCAATTAAAGTAGGAATCACATCTGGTCGAGATCACATCAGTTAAAAAAACATCTGCCAGCCTGTCTTGCAAGATCACAATCACTGCAATCAGAGATTGGTCTGAAGCGTCTTGCGCTGTTGAAACGAAGGCGGATATGACTCAGGTATGAGACTAAGCGGCATAGGCCTGGTTTCAGTGACGGATCTTTGCTGAAACTGGCGCCTGGGAATAAATTAAGAGTTATACTTTCGACGAATATATATTCTCAAGTCCTTCTGAAGTGAGGGAAATGACGCATGAGTATGGCACTCCAACAAATACGCTTCAGGAATCTGTTGTAGTGAATCCCTCAGATTTGCTCATGAAATGGTAATTAAATATTGACATGCCTTTTCTACCTCAATTTTATCATTGTGTTTTATGCCATTGTCTTAATTTCTTATTGAATAATGCAGTTAGTAATTCATTTGTTACACTAAGCTAACGACTTTATTCACAATGATAAGAGCAATCTGAGAGTTTGTTCAAAATTAGCTTGAAGCGCGATTAATTAACGCGCGCCGAAGCTGCACTTTTATCATTCTCTCCGGTAGATGCGAAGATCTCTGAGTACGATAACTGACTTTACTACATAGTTTCTCGTTTATATAACAAAAAGGCTAATGGGAAAAAGTTTAGCAATAGAAGATAGTGAAAATAATTAGTCATCAATGCTGGTCACGAATATTAAGCAAACTGCATGATTATATTGCTAGCAAAAGGACGTGCATGAGGGAAATTACATTACGCACAAGTAGAGAATGAGTCGTAGGTTACATCGCTGACGAGACATCGGTGACAGAAGTGACAGTTAGCGTTCTTTGATATTTGGTGCTAAAACGTCGTTTGAATTCACGCTTGAATGGTCCCAAAGTAAGCAACAATATCCAAGGACTGCACATCGGCATGATAACGTAGGAGATACTAAGTAGCCGTCGACCCCACATCGGCAGCAAATCAACCGGTAAGAACCACTGACCACCGTTGAGCACAAATACGGGACCTTGCAGAACCAGCGGAAGAAGTGTCGACAGCTTTACCATCTTCAGCACCGCCTTTGTGTCACTTTTTTTATGGACTTCTTGTCTTGTATAAAACGCTTTTCTTCTAGAAAGATAAAGTACTTCTACTGAAGGTCTAAAAGAATTTTTCGTACCTGACGGGACGGTTCACGCTCACTCTTGCTATACTTGTGGCGACGAACTTTTGCAGTTTATGGTAGAAATAGAATGTAGCAGTATAGGATGACATGGCATACACTCCCCCAGTCAGGTACACCAAATACAGCCAGAATGATTTGAAGTGTTTTGCGCAGTAAACTCCCATTGGATCTTCGCCTAGTTGATCGAATATGGCCAGTGTTGATGACAGAACTATGACGTAGGTCCATGCGCAACCGGTAAGTATGAGAATACCTTTGCTCGAAATCAAGAATCGTCTTAACAGACTGTCATTGCTTGGCAGCGTGGTGACTTTTATATAACGATTGAGTACAATGAACGTTGGAAAAACTGAAACAAAAACAATAAGTGCTATAAAGAGCAGGAGAGCTACAACGGATGTTTCGAATTTGCAGGCATGAACTTTTACAGCATATGCAGTGGTTGCAGCAAATCTGCCACGTGATGCTGATTTGTCGTGTTTTATCTTGTGAGTATGCTGTTTGCAAGTAGGCGTTATAACTGAGAGATCTATTAATGCTTCAGTGTCATCAAAATATAGGGGGAACGAGAGAGACAAGAGAAATGTGCTAAATTGTTACTTTATCCCTCTAAATTCTTAGAACTGAGTTCATTTGAACTACTGTGTGATTCATACTTTAGTAGGGCGCATGCGTCTGCAAAACTGAGCGCCACGTGTCAGCAGATATGATATAAATTGTTCATAGAAAATGAGGATTCAATGGAGGTAAAGGCTCTTGAACAGGTGAAAATGTACCCTTATTCTAATGGTTCTCCCACAGACGCCATCGTTTGTAATAAATTCAACTTGTTGATCACAAGACGTTAATATATTTCAAAAACGATTCAACGAGTAAACCAAATGAGGTTTCAATCAGTGAGACACATATACCACCGTTAATCTTGACTAAAGTTGGACAAGAGCCATCCGATCCACAAGAGAATGCAATCATGGAAAGAACCGAGATATAAAATCCCCCCAAAATATCCGTAATGGCCATGTTAAGGACGAACCAGTTGGAATTGACCGATCTAAACAAAAGCAATAAGAATGATGTTAAACTGCATTAGGTCATATACGTCGTTCTTTATAGGTTTGACCATAGAATTGTTTAGGCATCCGAAAAGAATGCAAACTTCAGTAGTATACCGTCATACATTAACATCACAGTTGTTTAAAAAAGAGAAGATTTGTATTTCTCATTGCATAAAATTTCACTGATTACCCAGTGCTTGATCGGGTCGAGGCCCTGGATTTTCTGCAATCCATTGTCCTTTTTGTATTACATTTTTTCGCGTGTGTACCATTCTTGAACAGCGTCATACCCCGGTCTATTGACATTCATATACAATGGATCGGATCCATATCGTGTATTTTAGCTAAAGTCGTACTTAACGTCATGATGAAATATAACCCTTATGCATTGCTTTAGTTAAAATACGCAGTTTGAAACCAGCCCAATGCACTACTACCCATTGCTTGCCTCGCAATTTATTTTAGAAATTTTGCAGTAATTCGTACAATTGTGTTATTAGCCCTGCCTTTAGGTGAGTGAAAAAGAAACCGAGGGAACAATTACGGGAAGGTAATAATAGCCAAGCAGTTGATGTCAGGCGTGATAGAGATGCAGAATGAAACAAACTCATACTTGCTAGCAGTCTAAATAACAGCACATATACCTGATTGATGGCGTTGTTAATGCGATCCAAATTAGCAGTAGGTTTCCCAATAATGACAGGAAGCCTATCAGTGCGAAAATCGGACCGAACCAGGACAGAGTTGGCCCATAAAATTCGGCTAGAATTACCGAATCGGTCATCGTAAACGCACGAAATTTATCTTTCCAATCAGTTTAGTGCCTTTAATTCGTTTTGAAATTGCAAATAGCACCTGGTCGAGAGCACATCGATTAGAAAACACCTGCAGTGCCTATTTCGCTTGGTCTAGATCACTGCGATCAGAGTTCGGAATTATTTCAACGAAATCAAGTTTAGCAGAAGAATTATCAACTACGGCAGCCAATAACAACAAGAGAAGTTCATTACTTCATCGAGTATCCTTTGGCATCCAACACAGCTCTACTGCGGTGTAACATCGAGTCGATTAAATGCTCACAGACACCTCCCGGAATCTGAGACAGCACTTTCCCGGAATCTAAGATTTTCATCGCGTAGGCACTTGGAGTGTAGCGAAGCACTGTCACAAATATTTTTGACAAGTATCAAGAGCGTGGGCACGTAAATGATTCAGTTAAGAGGAAAAGAAGATGAGAAACCGACCTAGGTACCAAGTGGTCTAGCTGTTGGTGGACTACCGTTTGGCGATAATTGCATATCATAAGAGCGTGGTTTAGTGGATTAGTTGATGGGTTGTAATTTTTACCTGCTTGAGTTCGAATCTATTATATCGTCCATGTTTTTGCTAATTCGAAAACTTTGTATTTACATCACACACGGGTACAGTGGAAACCAGCTAAGTGCCTATGTTTTGCAAGTCCCATGTGCAACTTTTGTATTGAATCATGTCCGGATTAGTTCAAAAAGTTTTATTGCCTGGTCGATGTGCACTTTTAAAGCGGTGTCTACTGGACTTTTTTTATGTTATCTCAAATTCTGCCAAAGTAGCAGACATCTTACGAAAGATGAACCATACAGGAATTGTCAGCTTAGTGGTTAATTGAGCGAAAAAGCGCGCGCACACCTTTATCGTGATGAAGGCTTCGTTTTCGTAGGCACTAAGCGATGACAAATCGCCGCCAATCGAAACCTTTTTTACATAATATTCTTATTGTCATAATTTATTAGCTTAAATGTCATCTTTTTGTTTTTCTTAAAAATAAGGTGTTCCGAATAAAGCTTAATCTTCTTTTTCATTAAAAAAATGTCGAAAATTCGCAAAAAAGATGTGATATTTTGTCTTAAATGTAAAATTTTCTTAAAAAATTCTTAAATTTCGCTAACTTTTTTTCTTAAAAAGTGATTTTCGACCTGGCATCCCCACGGTACATGTGTGACGACTAAATCAAGCGAACTGCTATTTAATATCAAACAAAAGTGAACTGCGGTAATATCTGATGAATGACGCTGTGAATAAAATTAATTCCGAACGACAGTTCGACTGGCTTTTCCATTTGAGTAGACTTTTGCGCTTCCGCGCCACTCGCCCATGTCATCAACGAATTAATGATATGTATCCAGTGGAAAAAAGACTGGTGCAGCTGATGATGGGGAGAAGCCGAGCTGTGGCACGACGCCAATAAGTTATTCACCACGATCACACCATTGCTTGTCAGAGGGGAGAAAATACCCTTTTCGAACACCTATAAATGCAAGGCAAAATGAATTAGAAGCAGTGTTGCGAGCGAACGGCACATATTCGAGAGGGAAGCATTTTAACTGGCAGCGAATTACTAACCTACACGGCAAATTAAAGTGATTAATGTAGTTTAAGATAGCCTTCAGTGATTTTTTGCCAGATGTCAAATCATCTTAGTTGAAGCCAACCAAGAACATATTTACAAAGCAGAAATATAATTTCAGCAATAACAGTGCTACGCAGTATTTACCCAGTAGCCTGTTTGGTTCATATAATATCAGTTTCTTGCCCAAAAACCAATTCTAAGAACAGCTGGGCGCCCATGCATCTTTAGCCCGCGCTCACGAACTTGTCTTTTTCCTACTGCCGCGCCGCGCAATGACATTCTTCGAATCGCTAATGTTTACGCCTCCCTCCCTCAAGCCTCTTATCCTTAGTCAGTACTATCTGTTGAACTACACGCAAATTTCAATCTGAAGGCAAACGAGTAGAGGAAACTCGTGAGCTATATAATTGGCTTCCGTATACGGTAGCGCCCCGATAAAAGTTAATTATCTGTATTGTGCTACAACTCTTAAGAGATCCGGGAATTAGAGAAACCAAGATACAAAAGAATTATTTTGCATTTCCACTGCATTCTCTTATATCAGGACTCAACTGTATATCTAAAAGTTTCCTATATCATCTAATACGAGAGTCTTTAATGAAAAGCATTACACTATGAAAATATTTGGTCAACTGAATCGTCTTACGATAATGGAAATAATCCGTTTGCTTTTAATACAGTATCTTCATGATATTAAGGTAAGTCCGCAGTTATTCATTCCGGTATTTTCAAAACTGGTGATCAGGTTTGTGCGCTCTAAACAACGCAACATGCGTATTCCAATATCACCTATTATAGGGATCTTCGATCACCTCTACCCAAAAGGAGCATACCGAATATTGTTTTCAGCAACCTGTGACCAGCTGCTTAGCGGAAAGTTTGTTACAATATAAAGAGATATGATTTGCGACCGGCTTGTTAAAGGTAGCTGAGAACAATATACAATACATTTCATTTTGATATAGGTGATCAGAGTTCCAATTTTAGTTTCTTAACGTACTCGAGTGATGTTGGTGACCGCAGTCGGCACAAATCGTCTTCGCGTCTCATCCACTTTCATCAGACAATCGCCTAGATGAATTTCCTTGGCGAATGTCTTGTACAGTTCATATGCATCGAAATCATTGCAGTCCAAAACGTAAATAAAGTGCTCCGCGGTCAGTTTTACAATGGTCCCATCTTCGGTTTCGATTTGATAGAATTCGGCGAGCAGCGTTGGAATTCGATGAATGAACGACGTCACCGGCGAGAAGATTACCTGAAGAGAATTGTTTTATGCCACATGCACTTTACGTAAGAAACTTTGCAAGTCAAATTGGACATTCCATTGAGATAGTTTCACAAAAATGTGTCCTCTTTAATTTTGAAACTATTCTTGGATATAACTAGTCTATGATATCGTAACCTTTCCTGCCAATTGTCCTATTCTCGACAAGCTTCCGAGTTCATAATAAAATAATTATAACATATTTCAATAAATGATAATTAAGTAATGAAAATCATTCTGACACCTACCGCATTTTCTTGGGCCGATAACACCTGGTCGCCAATGACTAGCTCATCAATACGCTTCTTGACACCTGTCTCCGTCTCCACCAAGGTGTCCCCAGAGAAACACGACTTGTCGCTGCCGGATCCCGAACCAAATGGGCCAGCGCTTCCAGCATCTGGCAGTTCGCCAGCGCCCAAATCAGATGCGTCACCTGCTTCAAACGTAACATTCCATTTGCAGCATGAATGGGTGTGTGATAATGGTAAACGCAAGATAAAATAATCAAAATGCCCAAAGCGAGCACAAGTCAATGCGTTTGAAAAAAAGAAGCTCAGGTCAAGTAACCACTGTTGTCTACTTTAAAATAATACTTGTACAAAACTTTATCGGAATCATTTACTCCTACTGCGCAAAAAAGTATAATAGAAGCTAATTGTAGGCTTTATTCTCGATATTATTATGGTATTGGTACTAAAAATAATGCTTGCAATTATTGGCAAGATATAAGAACAAAAAGTATTAATTTTTTATTGTTAAAATCAACCCGAAAATTCTAACTTCTGTTTTGCGATCACCTATGCGTGGCCCAAGCAACGGTTCAAGTTGAAGTATTTTGAAAATGCTTACGTTAAAAAAGGTGACATCGCAGTCAACTACGTCAAAAGTGAACGCAGCTATTTCTAACTACGGCGTTCTTTCGTAAAAACGTAGTTTGGAACTTATTTTATCGTAATTTTACTGTAATTTTCTCTCCGAAGAACAGAATTACCTGCTCCGTTGTCATTAGCACTTCCAGGATTGCTTGCGCTCCCAGAATTGCTTGCACTCCCAGAATTGCTTGCACTACTGCCATCTGCGCCATTACTTCCACTGCTACTACCAGTGCCCTCCTTACTCGCTTTGAAAGAGAGCGGCTTGGAATTTGCATCATTTGCTCCGGACACTAAAAAAGGAATCAAATAGCTTTATATAGAAAGGTTTCTTAGTTTACAATGGCTGATCTTCATACACTATTAATCAATATATACTATTCGTGTCTACAATCGCAGCAGTAGAACCTACTTCAAGTTCTGTGCATCATATTTATATATTGTCACCGCTTGTAAATGCTAGTTGAATAGCCATTTCAAGTAGTTATCCAAACAGAGGATCCTGTCAAAAAAGAAGTTTAGTCAATCGTGAAAAGAAAAAGAAAAATTAGCATATAACATACTAATTCCAACTTGTTTCGTAGTTATTGACCGCAGTCTGTGCGATGAAAAGTTGTTGCTATGATTTAAAATTTTCTTTGTGAGCAATTTATTTTATATAGAATTCCTGAGCGATGCAAGTTAAGCTCGCCTACCTATCTGTTTCGTAAGAACAACCAGTTTGACGACAGGCTTGATCACACCGTTGACAGCTCTTTTAAGTCGCCGCCCGCCAAGACTTATCTCCATTTTGCAAGCGTTGGGTTCGCTCTTCGGCACATTGGCTTCTGTCGCAAACTCTCCGTTAGCAATCATCACATCAAATGCCTGGCCCGATCCACTGTCGCAGAAACGCTTTCCTGACTCTTCCTAAACACATTTGAATGGAAACTCATGTCATACAACAAGTGGGCCTAAATATATGCAAACGATTAGGCGGTCCTGACTTAGCTAAGGTATTAAGACATGTCATTAAGACAGGCTAAAGGTCTGACTTCATTTCCCGCTATTATTGGTAAATATTCTTTTTATATTAAAGGTTACGGCTGCAAATCTCGGTGTACACATAAATGACGCCAGTCTCTATTATAGTAGACAAATAAGATTCCGGTCCTTTTCTGATATGGGTAGAAATTGAAGATCCATCCTTCCCTCCTTCTCTTTAAACGCACCTTAATGAAGTCGAGCATTTCGTGCTTAATGCTCGTTTCATTGGCGTGCTCATCCATTTCGTTGACCATTTTCTGCATGTCTTTCATCATTTGTTCAACTTTTCTGCTGCAGCACTTGTGCCCTGAATTAGAAATGTTGATTCTTTGATTGAGAAGAGGGATAGTTCTGGGGGTGCGGATCCCCCATGCCTTTCACAGCCATCTATGAGATCGCCAAAATGTAACCGGATCTGCAGTATTATACTGGATACAGACATGGATCTTTGGGGATATGACCCGTTCTCTGACGGCTATAGAGTCCCTAGATATTCGCCACCTAAGTTGGCTAACTTCATTACAAGCAAGAGTCACCAAGCCTTTTACACCAGCAGTGCATATGTTTACAACTAACCGATAAAGATTTACCTCTAACTCCATAACTGCCCGAAATTGAAAGGCGCGAAACAGCTGGCGCAAACATGTGGTTATGTACCTTCCCCAGCGTACATATCTGGTTCACATACAAAATCGCAAATGAACTCACCACTGGGACTTGTAAAACAGTTGTCAGCGTCCAGGACGGCCCCATGTTCATCAGTGTTCGCGTTGCCAGCATTCTCATTATTATTACCTATGGGGCCACCACTATCTCCACCTTCATTATCACTTTCGTAGTTATAATAGCCATTAGAATCTGTTGTATCGCTGCCTTCGCCTTCTTCCTTTTCTCCTTCCTCGTTAATATACTGAGATGAGTCTGGTAAAACGGTGACTGGATTTTCCAAACGTCCGCCTAATATTCTTCGGGTTGGAGGCTGAATTGTAGGACGCTCGGTGGATGCATTTGTGGACGATTCAGATGGCAGCTGCTTGTTTCCTTTCTGAGGTGGCAACTGTAGTGATGGCAGCTTGGCGTCTAATTCCGATTGAGATTGGTGTACAGTATTTGGTTTACCTAAAAGACATCGACGAGAATAATGACATTAAATTATGAACATTGCGCCATATGATTAGATTTCCCGCGCGAGGCAACGGATATTTGAAACTCAAATATTACGATATTTATAACATACCCACTCCTTCAAATGTTTCTACTTCATCCGTAAATTCGTGAAATATGATAAATTTTTAACGGTAGATGCCCCTAAACGAGCTCTTTCATGTTTTTAAATGTAGTTTTTCCTCTGACGATATCGAGAACATTCACTTTTAGCTCATATGATATTTTCAAATTTTGAACCTCTGCATAAAACAGATCATATTGAGAAACGTAGATTCGGTCTTCAAATTTCTCAGTTTCTTTGTCATTATTTGCGATGGACTACTTTTTAATAATTTGACCTCTTTTATGACGATGAAAGTTATTAATCGAAAATCGGTAAAAACATAGTGAGAAGGGAGATAAGCTACGCTCGCAGAGTAACTATAACTGCAAACATTCAGATTTCTGAATTTTTTCACCAGACTTGACAACTTCTTTTTTCTTTTGGTTCGACTTCATTAGCTTAATCTGATTTCTCTTCAACAGTTAGATCTAATTTCTCTTCATTAACTGGTTCTAGTTCTGGCAGCCGCAGATGCTTTTCATGCAGAACGTCAACTAGCGAGGAATGCAGCTTGATAATAGATATATCAAATTGCGAAAATACTACATCCAAAAGCAAATCAAATGGGAAGCGACTTTTGTGCCTACCCTTTCTTTTCTTAGCTATACCTCATAGAAGCGCAAGATTAAAATCAACAGGCCACGGCTTAAGACAAACTCAGATTACGATTGATAGCCGCAATGCATGATTTCTAACCTTATGCGATACGATTATGATAGTTATCGAAATTTCCATTATCCTGTTTATTTTAAAAAGCATTTACCTTCGGTGGAAATTTTCGCAGGTTCCGATACGCAGACTGCTCTCGCTATCACGATTAAGTACTTGAAGCTGAAATGCTCGAAAGAATCTTCTCATCCTATGATCTCCGCTTAAACTGATATTAGAACTAAAGTCCCACTTTCCAAAAGGATGGAGATCCTTAACGATAAAGAAGGCATAATGCAAGGGAATTATATTCAATTTTTGACTAATTTTGAAATTACTGAAGTGAAAGAAAAAGAACTGCGGAACCTTTTATTTCATTGTTTCGATGCGTTATCCCGCCTATATCATAGAATTTGAACCACTTGCACATACCCTTTGCTGGTTCTTAGCTTGCGTACATCCGAAATGAAGTCAAATGCTAGTTGAGAGTCGTTTTGTTTATGTTGTCCGCCAACAAATTTTTCTCCAGGATGCAGCAACTTTTGTCCAATATTTGAGCCTTTCAGTTTATGTGAGGAACAGCACTTTCTGAAAGAGGTGCTCAATGTTCACAACGTCTTTTCCTTTAGAGTACAAACTATAGTCACTTGGTCATTGTAAATAAGTTTTCTGGCAAGCTATTGCGAACAGTTATGAACAGAGCTACTCTTGGGTAATTTTAAGAATCGAGAGAAACCCGGCGTTGATAGCGAACATCTTATTGCTATGGTTTGCAAGGAGCATCTTAATCTGTGACAGGCGTGCATACTCTCGTCCGAATGTCTCTTCATACTAAAGAAAGTAAACTATCCCTTACTTTGTGTCTGAATACGGCGCTCCGCCAGCAAACCATCCACCCTTTTCGAAACAAGGAATCGACCATAGTGTCCGCTGGCAAACCTGCATGGATAATATTGTTCGAAAAAGCTCGCATTTTGTGTCCTACTGTGCCTGGGGGGAACTTTCGAAGAAAAAAGTGGAATTGGTTTATAGTGGCAGTTGACACACTTTCGCAAGTGTAGTAAGAGTAATCGCTCGTCTCCGAGCTATCTATGTAATATTTAACAAGGTGCCGCGTCTCATTGGTCCAAATTTTAGTCGCCCTCCCCTTATAGCCACTCATTGCCGTCATAGATTATCGCCCCGTGGTCATCTTTGCAAGCGAGCGAATGACGTGACTAATCGAACGTGAGAAAAATCAAAAGTGGAAGTGAATGAAGTGTCTTTAAGCATTGTTAAGCTTCGATTATAACTCATACATTATTGTGTAGATAAGCGGTTAAAAATAGCACAATCATAGTAAAGACGTGACTTGTGGATTCACCCTACGCCAGACGATAAAGGGGAAAGAGATACCTAAAAAGGCCAAAATAGTGGAATGTCATCTTTTCAGTCTTACTATTTTGTTCCTGGCAGGTGAGAACTCGTTCAGGCGGCTTTCTCCAATTAAGTGTTGAGCAGTTCGATGCTGATGGACAACTGTTCTGCTGCTGAAGCACGTAGGGAGGGCGGTACAGTCTGATATTAACGAGCTGTCATTTGACACGCTGGCGCGGAACGGTATAGTGTTGCGTCCGCAAAAGTTTGCTTGGGCAATGGCGATGTAAATCGCTAACAAATATGCCACAAGCAAATGAGCGCACAGTGGCATCACGATGAAATCCAAAAGGAAGCCCACTTTCACAACTGAAAGAACGAACAGTCGTGCAAATTTGAAGGAATTATAGATCGGCGCGAATGTTATCGGCGAGAATCAACGGTGATTTATTTTAGAAAAAGTCGTCAAATCGACGATCTGTTGACGTCAATAATCAACGAAAGTTGGACAGTGAATGTCGAGTGAAGGGAGACGGAAGAAAGTAGGCCATCGGTCGCCTCTTGCCTGACCTGTTCATAGTTCTCGCTGTCCCACTATGACTCTTGCTTCAGTTTAATGTGACGATAAAATTTGTGTAAGAGTACAATAACACAGGATAGTAGAGACCCGAATGTATGAACAAGCACCCTATGAAATGACAAAGGCCTGCCAGCTAAAATGGTAGAACTCATGCTATAGCAGGAGAGGTCATGAGTTTGATAACCTTGACATTCGACTTCCCTCAAAAAGATTCACACGGGGCGCGGGAATCGAACTTTCGATCACTCACCACCATAGAACCGACTTAATATAAGCGATTTTCAATGTTCTTACTTCTTAATTCTACAATTTAAATAATATTATGAAATCGATCCCAGCAATGTCGTAGCCGACGTCGCCATTGTCGTGGTCACGGTTATCGCGGAACGCCCTGTTCAATCATATTTTGTAAGAGATCTTCATTACAGTTAATAGTTACCTGCACAGTCGGCTAAGAACGTTTTGGAATATTCCACTCTGCATCATGAAGCACAGTGAGCGATGGAGCTGTCGTGGTACAGACCCGCGACCCATCTCACTACACTCCAATCACCCCCGCCGTACAAATGTTTATCACCGGTGTTATGGGACTGCCTTTACAATGCTTAATAATACGTACACAATGAGTCGGTTTTATATCACGTGCTTTAGCTAAAATCGTGCTTCATTTTAAATGGTTCATAAACTTTTGAAGTGATTTGCAGACATGTTGAACAAGTTACATACTTTTAAAAAGTTTGATCGTTTCGTTTTTAAACAGTTCGAAGACTTGTATCGATTTACAGTATTCTCGAAAAAAGAATGAGGCAAAGACTAATGGTCAACGTAACATTCGTCGCCTCAGTTGCCAATCAAACCGGTAGAAAATGCCTTCCAGTAAACTTTTTTTAACATGATCTTGTTGAACGTTGAAGACAACGGAAATTGCGGTCGGCGCTGAAGGTCAGCGACTTCAAAGTATCTCTATTCAAAATATCGCCTCTGTTACTCTCTTCTCTCAAGGGATAACGCATCTTAATGACCTTCTTCTGTCGATAGGTGAGAACTCTTCGATGAATAAACTTTCGTGTGTCAATAGGTCTCCGCAATGAGATATTCGTGCAATGCCAATTGGAGCAAAAGTTTACTGACAGGTTTAAACTAATAAGAGTGCCGTGGTATTCACTATATACATTCAATATTCACTTTCATAGATTCATAAGATAAATTTTGCTCAGCTGAGAACTCTTGTGGCTGAATTTAGCGTCCGTTTGAGCAACGATCAACTAACCATGTCCCAACTTTTGCTTTCCATGATTGTCTTGTTCTTATTGCTTGTTTCCTCTGCGGACTCCTGCTTTCCAATACTACCGGTCCACGACAATGCCAAGTTCAGGACAGCCGTAAATTATAATCTTTTATTTGTTTTGCTGTAAGAATTCACACTTGAAAAGTTAATTTTAGACGCCGTGTACTGTTGTTCCTACACCGTTTGGGACATTTAATCCGGCGCCAGGAAGTACGATTCCTCATAAGAGCGTTGCTCTTCTCACATGCGATCCGGTAACGTATTTCTCAAGCACTCCGGCGATACTAACTGCTACCTGCTCCAACGGTGTTCTCTCGACGACGACGGAATGTCTTCCCGTTAGTTTTTTTACTTCAGTTTATGCACTGCTTTCGTTAAAAATTCTGAAAAGCAAAAGTCTTTATTGTTAGTGACCGTAATTTCGATGCAGCCAAGTTTGAAAGGTAGGGTGTCTTTGATTTAAGAGCTAAGGTACAAATGCACACCAAAGTACACCAAAACGAAGCTTTTCAGTATCGTTTGAATAAAATATCGAGATGCTTTAATGGTAATCAGGATGTTAATATTCTGAAATTAATCTTTTACGTTGTCGCTCTACCAAAAAATGTAGCGCTTAGCCTCATAGCGCGTCGAAAACTCTTTTACCTACCTCCGGCCGAGTCTAACAACTCTTCTTGAAGCCAGTCGTAAGACAGCACGTACAAATCAAGCGAAAAGTTGGCGGACGACACCGAGTTACATCTTAACACGTTCCTTTTATTATCGAGATTTTCACGCTTTCTTTATTAGTTGCTCAAACATACTGTACATACGTAAAATGTATTATGAATTCTGCGTTCGAACATAAGCTTTTTGAATGTAGCATAGGAGTCAATTCGTGTTGAGACCAAAACTTAAATCGATCGGCACCTAAATTAATAACATTTCAGTGCCCGGACGCTACATGGGTCTATGACTCGACTACCAATCGGTGTTTCAAGTCTTTCCCTGCCATTATGCCGTTTTTTCCGTGCAATCCAACTTTATATTGCGCTAACGTCGGTTCCCCGTACGGACTTCCAAGCGACATCGGATACACTTTGAACCTGCCGGTGCTAATTGGTACGAACTTCATCTTCAATTTATTCAATTTCTAATAAGATAGTCAAGTCTAACTAAATTTGTATTTTACAAATGAATGCTTTTCATGCTGACACAACTTGCATTAATAAACTGAATAGATTACATGGTTTTAGTACGTAAAGAAAGAAGAAAAAGAGTAACTGAACAAAGTTAACATTAATAATTAACCGGACAGAGATACTTTTTCTGTCTTATTTTATAACGTTAATCAATAATTATATACGTGCTATTGGATTGACAAATAAGTTGATATCTCTGTTCCAACACTGGTACGCACCTCTGGACACTCAAGGTATCCCTTCCAGGCGGCGCCCGGTGTCAAAGTCTGGCGGGAAGTATAGCTTACCAACAAGTCACATTTAACAGCTGATAACTTGTCTATTCCAGATAGCTTATTACTTATTTTAGAAGCTGGCACCCGCGGCCTTCAGCAGTTCTCCGTTGCCTCCTATGTTGGCATAAGCGATGCAGCAGCTGCAAACAACTATCAGCTGAAGGATGGTACACCCGTTCCCTCGAGCGATCTTCTCCCCCTTTGGTGTCCCGGCTGGCCCACGGACGGAGCTAACGGACTAACGTATATGTTGGTTGCTTACACTTCTGGCGCTGCTCCTCCGATCGGATTTAAAGATGCTAGTTGTCTCTTCGCTTTTCGTGCCGTTTGTCAGATTCAGCTCTGATTCGTCTGTTACTTGATTTCATATAAAGAAACCTAGTTGAAAAACTAACGCGGGCCTATGCTTCAAAGCTGTTGTAAATAAAACTGTTGAGTACTCAAAAATTTTCAGTCTGTTAACCAAAATATTGCGTTTTGATACTGTTCCGAAAGGATTCATGCAAGAAATAAAAAGCCTACTGAAAAATTGTTAATTTACGAAATACACTACGCCTTTAGCAGCACTTACAAAGTCTATATAGACGACACACTGCGTCTGCTAGAACATTCACCAACTACTACGCCTAATATTCTCAATTATAAAATTGTAAAGAAGCAGTTTCTTGCTTTCACAAAGTGCTAATCG
The DNA here is from genome assembly GCA_002796945.1 of Plectus sambesii. Taxonomy (NCBI): domain Eukaryota; kingdom Metazoa; phylum Nematoda; class Chromadorea; order Plectida; family Plectidae; genus Plectus; species Plectus sambesii. The sequence continues at coordinate 15,479 of NIUQ01002808.1, forward strand.
AATTTCTATAGCAATGTGGAGCCGTAGTAAAGTAGTTATAGCGGACAGGCACTTGCTTACAGACAGTCTTTCAAAAACTTACAAAATATATTTCAGTCGCTCTATAATTAGGCGAAGATTCCGTTTTGTGCGCAGCTGCTGAGCGGTTGTTTTTCCGCTTTTCGTCTCGCCGGGACGGATTCCCCTTCAACACGCAATTAAGCCAGCGCGAGGGTGCCCGCCTGTTACTCCACATGAAACAACACCACTTCCATGTATGTACATGTAACTCACAGCCGAGACTCGCCGAATTCGAAGCGGAAGCTCAACGTATCAACTTCAACATCATCGGTCTCTCGGAGACACGCAAGTCCGGCAGCGGCCGCATCGATCTCCCCTCTGGCTACACACTCTATTACGTCGGTGAAGACAACAATAAGATCAATGCAGGAGTCGGTTTTTACGTCCCTATATCACTGAACAAAGATGTCGTGAGCTTCAAACCCATCTCCGCCCGAGTTGCCCAACTAACCGTCCGACTCCATGGTTCGCACACACTAAGACTTATTTCAAGTGCACGCTCCCCACTCGGCCCACAACAATTTCGACTACGAAACATTTCTGGACGACATCTCAGCCCTACTCTCAGCCGAACAAGCGACGCGCACCATCGTCATGGGCGACTTCAACGCCAAAATCGGCCAGCAACAAGACAACGAACAAGCGGTTGGAAGTTACGGACTTGGCGGCCGGAATGAACGAGGCCAGAAACTAGTCGACTTTTGTGAAGATCACGGATTATACATCTTGAATACATTCTATCAGAAGAAGCCACAACGACGCTGGACATGGCAAAGTCCAAACGGCGCCACGCGAAATGAGATCGACTACGTGCTTAGTTTTCATCAAACGGTGGCTACTGACGTGACGGTGCTCAACCGTTTCAATTCCGGAAGTGATCACCGTCTCATTCGAACAACGCTCGCAACAATTCCACGCCGTCGCAAGTCAACGCCGCACCGAAACCGCACAGTTTTTAATCGGGACGTGTACAAAACCGAGCTCTCGAGACTGCTTACGGCGGCGACCCCCAACGATGACCCCCAAAGCGATTTCAACAGAATTAATTCCGCTATCTTCAATGCACCTCAAGCTGCAAAAATATTACAACCTTTGCCCAAACGACTGTCAGATGCAACACTCACGCTGCTTCACGTACAACGTCAGTTCAAAGTGGAATTGGGCTCCGCGGTAACGCTAATCGAATATTCCGAGCTATGCAAGTTGGTCCGCAAGTGTATCAAGGATGATCTGGCTCAACATCACCTACGCTTACTGCTGGAAGCTGTTGAGACAGGAAAACTACGACGTGCGAGAAGCGAACTCGCAAGCGGCAGACGTCAAATTATACGAGTACGAAAAAGCGACGCAACCATGGCAACATCTACGAAGGATGTGGAAAAACAGGTCAAGCACTTTTATGAGACTCTATACCGCACCTCCAACCCCATCGCTGTCTCTCATACTACCCCCGACGACGACAACGATCCGTTTCTGCCCTTCCTCGAGTCCGAAATACGTGAGGTGTTGAAAGATGTCAAAGTTGGCAAAGCCCCTGGACCCGATGGCATCGTCCCGGAAGCGCTCTACCACGGCCGGGAGATTCTTGCTAAGCCGCTAACTGATCTCTTCAACAAGTTCATCGACACCCGCGCAGTACCTCCCGGTTTTGATGACTCCAAGACCCTTCTGCTTTACAAAAAAGGGGACGAATGTGACATCAGAAACTACCGGCCCATCTCACTTCTTCCCGTCACATACAAAGCCTTCATTAAGACAATCAACAATCGCATCCAAGCTACCCTTGACGCCGCTCAACCACCGGAGCAGGCTGGCTTTCGCAAATATTTCTCCACAACAGATCATCTTCAAGTGCTGAATGAAATCTACGAACGAGCCGCTGAGTACAAGTTTCCACTGTATGTTGCTTTCATCGACTACGAAAAGGCGTTCGACTCGATTGAGCACAATGCCATCTGGGAGGCGCTCAAGACTCAAGGCGTACACAATACGGTTATCGCTACCCTACAAAGTATCTACAGCACGGCTCGATCGACGTTCCACTTCGCCTCAACCACCACCGAAGTCGAGATCCAACGCGGAGTAAGACAAGGCGACACACTGTCGCCCAAACTCTTTACGGCATGCTTACAAGGCGTCTTCGATCGTCTGGAGTGGAGCGCAAGGGGAATACGGGTGGACGGTCGTCTCCTCTCCCACCTCATGTTCGCCGACGATATCGCCATCCTATCGCACGATTTTGACGAACTCCGCGAGATGATTGAGGAGCTGGCACAAGAGAGCAACAAAGTGGGGCTGAAAGTGAACGTCACAAAAACGAAATGGATGACCAACTGCGCTACAGATGGAGAGCAATATGTCGAAGTACAAGGCGTCCAGATCGAGAAGGTCGACCGATTCATCTACCTTGGTCAACTACTAACCTTCCCTCGCGACCATGGATTAGAGGTCGGCCGCCGAATTCGCGCTGGCTATGCCAAGTTCAACACTTACAAGACCTTTCTAACATCACGCGCAGTACCAATGAAGTTGAAACGGCGATTATTTCATCAATGCACATTGCCAGTCATGTTATATGGATGCGAGACGTGGGTAACAACCGAGGCCGCCGAGATGCGATTGGCGGTAGCACAACGACGCTTCGAACGGCGCATGGTTGGTGTGAGATTGATCGACGGCCGAAGTAACGCCTGGCTCCGAGGCACTACAAGACTCAAAGATGTGATAGAGTGCGCACGACGTCGCAAATGGAACTGAGCAAGCAAGGTGGCAAGAATGACCGCGGACCGGTGGCCAAAACAAATCGTCGAGTGGCGCCCTTTCAACTACACGCGCCCGCGAGGACGACCGAGAAGGCGATGGCGCGGCGAACTGAGAACGTACGGCGATGGCGAAACCTGGATAAGAACGGCAGCACGACCAGAGGAATGGCAGTTACATGTGGAAGACTAGATTCGAAAGAATTGATATAGTTGTGTAAAATAAAGAAATAGAGAAATAAAGAAGAAAATGTAACTTGAAAATTCCTCTACAAGTTGCAGAAAGCCGCATTGAATTCGGTTGCGCATTACCAGAATTATTTGTCTTCAAACTTGTCGGCTGCGAATGATTTCGCAATCATTACGAACAATGTGCTGCCAGCGATTACGAATTCACGTGCAAAACCCTAGATCTGGGCAGCGATGCATGTGAGCGCTCGAAAAGTTTGAAGGGTTCGTTCTCTGCCCCAATATCTATTAAGCAGTTTTGTTTGGACCTTTGCTGTTTATATGAGGAGCAGTTTATGCTCGCCAAGTTCCATCGCAATCCGCCGGATTAAGTTCGATACCCTCCCTTGTTACCTGACCCATATCATGACAATGCCACTACTGAATTCAATGATTCTTTCTTTAAACACAACCCCAACTTCTGAAGATTATTTATAAAACGTTTCAGCTGAGTTGGATGATTCCGGGCCAAGTTATTCAAAAAACAAATCGTAGCGTTGTGCTCTGGGTGGCTCCTCCCTCCTCGACCCCGATAATGCGATGTTGCAGTCCGGGCTCTTCAAAACAGTTTATTCGAGAGCGAGCATGAAAAACGAACAAAAACGAGCAACAATAGCGAACACAGATGGTGTGGGCCTAAAAACGGTCCTGATTCAGGGGACCCGCGCATTTGACACTAGCATCATTTGTTATTGTGGATATTTGGAACACTTCAAAAAGTTGTTCGTGTAATCATAAAAAACCGAACGCTTTGAAATTTTTAAACATCATTTAGGATACATAGGTACATGTTCAGTTAAAATTTTAAGCAATTCGATCAAGTACTTGAAATAAACATAAAGATCACGTGTATCCTTTTTTTGGCCCATCCTGTACATGCAAAGCAAAGGATATCAATTTTTATTCTTATTAAGAGAGTTGAGCTATGAAACTAACATTTCTCGAAGTCACATGACTGTGAAGTGCGCAAAATTAAAATTTCAAGAAATATATCACATTTATATAGCTATCTCAATGCCATAGATTAAGGCAGCTGAATTTGACATATGCTATCATCGGGCATCGGTACACTGCAACCAACATCGAATAATCCGAAACCGCCAAAGGAATTGCCGGCTACTATAAATTTTAAATTGTTTATCGGAGCGTCAATTGGGGTGGCCGGTACGAAGAATGGCAAGATGCTGGGATAAGGGATAGGAGTGCCGTCGTCGAGCTGATACTGAAAATTGGTAACTGGATCCCCGATTCCCACATAGTATGCTCCAGTCCCAATCGAATTGGCAATACCGACCTTGGCGGCATCTGAAATAGAGCATTTATTCGCATTCAATCACGTGTCGTTCATTTTTAATCGCGTAGAAGGGCTTTTCAAACTAGTATTCAGATCCTATTCGACTTCCGTTTGAATATTAACTGAGAGAGAAGAAATTATAATTAGCTGGGATATTTCCTACTCCCTAAACTGATCGATTCTGCCCCGAAATGGTACGTTTTACCCACAATTATATTTTAAAACGGAAACAAAGTGTCGCCGATCGATAAACTTGTGAAATTAGGACAAAAGTAAATGAAATCGGCACCACTGTTTTTTAAAAGAAAAAGCTTTATTATGAAGGCGATCAAAACCTGAGAAAAAATGGGCACAGGTCACAGCGTGAGATGCGGCAATTCAAGCGAAAGCACTGCATTACACGTCTAACCGATCAAAGAACTTAAGACCTTCCTGTCAGCCACCCCTGTGACATAACATA
>NIUQ01002809.1:0-20392 GCA_002796945.1 Plectus sambesii
AGAGCAGCCTCGTAGCAGTTTGGTCTTGACACGATCATTGCCTGATCAGCATAAAATGTTAAACAACAACGTGCTGATACGTGACGCCCCGTCACACGACTTGGTCACTTGGGGGGTACCTTGTCCAAACACTTCTATTCGAACCAGGCAAAAAACAATGCTCGCACTTTGCAACAGTTGCATGATTTTGCCGTATTTATTGAAAACTTGCGTTTCCAAAATAAACTATCAAAGGATCATGCAACATTTATCATTTTGTCATTTAGTAATGTTTTAATGATGTTGAGTGCGGACGAGCAAGAATTAACATGCATAGCTTACAGTAGTCGGGCTAAAGGACGACCGGTACGAGAGAGGTCCTAAAGCGATTCTCGCCTGATTACAATGTTTGCATTCAAATATCGCCGTACGGCACTGTTATGGCTACAAACTCTTGCGTAACGCAGTTCAAATCACGCACCTCCGATTACGGTAGCATTCGCGTACCGGTCGTCCTTTAGCCCGACTATAGCTTACAGTGACTCAATTTTGTGGGTGTGGCTTGAACTCCAAAGCCTACCGTAATCCTACTTGTTCAGGTGTACATTCGTATTGCGAATGAAGAGTGGAATGTGTATCGTCGCTACTCGGATTTTCTCAAGCTGCACCAACTATTGTGTAAACAAGATTCTGCTGTGTCTGCCTTCAAATTCCCGCCAAAGAAAAAAGTTGGCAAGAAGGTATGGTTATTTAGCAGTCTTTCGTGCGAGCAGCAATAATGAATGTCATAGGTGGAGATTTGTTTAAGACCAGGAGAATAGTAAAAATAACTGCTCAAATGGAACAGGCAGTCATGCGAGAATTATGTAGGAATCTTATTATTCGACGATACAGTAGGAACAGTTGCCAACTATATCGACAGCTTTATATAAATCTGATGTCGTAGAAATGAAATGGAACAACCTCTTGCAAAATATTAATTTAACGGGTTTTGTAAATTTGCTCTTGAAAAATGCAGTTATAAATTGTATAATCGAACGAAAAACTGATCAATTATATGAACCTGATATTTTAGTTGGTCAGTGACAGTGGTGCATGCGTTAGTGACGTCACTATTTTCGTACTTTTCTAGGAGAAAGCATTTGTGGAAGAGCGTCGGAGGGCGTTGGAGGCTTATCTGCGTATGGCCATCAACCACGTTGTTCAGACGTTCCCTGAATTCACAGCTGTTCCTGTCACAAAAGAAACACTCTCCAAGTTGCTAACATTTCTCAAGTAAGTACACTTTGTCTGCAGTACGTGTTTCACTAGTATATATTCAAGTTATGCTAAATGGTCCAAATCCAATGCCCCAACATTTTACTTCAGTCTCAAGAATATTAAAAGATGCCTTCATTGGGCCAGTAAGTACAGTTTGCAGGCATTTATCACGGGCTAAAATAATGATGAGTTTTATAATTGCTTCATGCTTATTCCCCCACCTATGTAGATTGTTTTGGCTATCGTGAAATGTTGTAATATTTTCAGTGATGTTTAACTGGAAATGAAATATGCGACTCTTTGCATTGGGTGAAAAAGAAAAAATGATAAGAAATTACTTGCCAGACAATGAAATGCCAAGAAGCCTGTGTCATATATGAAGGCAAAATATGTTGATTACTTTTTCATTTCATTTTTACATTTGCCTCGTTTGCTATTTTATTACGTTTCTTACTGACAGACATGAAACAGTGGGCCTTGGTAGGCATTGAGAACTTAACTAACATGTGTAGTCAAATTCATTACAACGAATCATCCCCTGGGTAAAAGAAAATGGAAATTGAACTGTAAACAATGGCTTTTGGCTGAAATGACATAATCTACTCCTAGATGACAATTCATGCTGACTTCTCTATCCATTCTCCTCCCCCACTGACTAATTCATGTCCCTGACCATGAAAGTTGCTTAGTATTTCAATGTTTGATGATGTATCTATTGATATGGGTAGTGCCGACTCTGATCTGTATCGCTGACAGTTGCTAGCATCATTCCCCGAGTGGTTGCGTGCATCATCGTGTGTTGTACTATATGTAAGCTTATTATTATTATTATTATTATTATTATTTGTTCTTCCCATATGATAAATGACTTAAGGGTTGTTTTGGGTTCCACTGACAGGAAGCGGTTGAAAAAATTGATATTTATGACGAATGTTTTGAACATATATGGTGCTCTGGTTGATAAAACGTCAAAACTTTCTAACGGAACGTGACTTTGAACAGTTCCGCATACTTAGTTGTACATGGGCTGTACATGTCAATGTGGGATGGGATGAGGGACGTTGAAATGTATAAAGCACTGTGAAACATCGCTTTAATTATAGTTTCAACTATGTTCAACCTCGCACCCACATTGATAAATATGACACCGGGATGTATCCTTAATTTATCTAATATTTTGTCTGCTAAAAACTCATCTTTTAATCAACATAGATTAAGTTTTTACTGCAAGCTTGAATCAATCTTAGATTTTTTATGGCTGTGTTACATCTAACTTTGATGTAACATGTTTGAAAATTGACGCGTTTACTCTATATCAGCCTTTGAATAATTCATTTTGTGCTTATGTATATCTACTGGTAAAGTAATTAATATCTCTTTGTTGAAATCATTTCCATCACTTATATTATCAAGTGCTATAAGTTCATTACGAAGCCCGCTTGCGAAAAAAATATGTATTGGAGAAAATATTTAATAGACCATTTTTTCCCCGTTCGTAAGGGTTTTGAACCATTCTAAACTTGAATTCTCTTTTGCATTTTTTTCACTTCGTATCTGTTTTGGTTCGTAGCGATGTTCTGTTTAGCGATATTTTCAATCGCTCGTTGTCTGTATGTATGCATGTAAAGCCTTCTTATCAATAATTTTTTCTCTAAACTTTTTTCCGGTTCTACTGTCTTTCCGTGACAAGTTCTCTTAATGTGCGCTTCTTATAAAGCATAATTGTGAATTTGTGTGAATCCTCTCTAATAAATTGTTTAATCCTTTTATTTTTGATAAGAAACATGCGACATCCATCACCGACGGACAATCAATTATGCGATTTAATGCAATTAAGCAATTAAATGATCACATTAGCACGCGTAATAAAACGTCAATGAGAAAGAGGTGAAAATCACGAAGGATTGGCAATCTTCAAGCATCACTGGGGTGCTTCTACGTCGTGAGCTGCAAAGAGGAGTCTTATTAGAGTTAATTTCGAATAAGTAGATATTAGATTTAGTCCACTTATTTGCATATTATTTTTTATATAACTCTTCCTTTGAGCAAGAAAGATAGCTGAAAAAGTTCGAGAATTCTGTACTCGATTAATTTGCTCTTTTATGGGTTCCGGCTGCATTCTCGCAAATATTTACTGATGAGTTTGAGTCGGCAGCATGTTTCTAAACGAGAGATTGCAAAGCTCAAAAAGCTTATATTCACATTTGAAATATCAAAGACTACGGCTAAATGAGCTGCTCGAGTTAGAGTCTGATTTCTAGGACATTCAGTAAGCAACTATTATCAAAAAATTTTCAGCTTTTTATATAGCGTGCTATTCTTATTTTGCGGAGATACATAATATAACGCGCTCCATAACGATTGTCTTTATATGACGAAGGCATAGACTGGAGAGCGCTCGAATGCGTCTCCTTATCAACTATTTTCCGAGTCCAACAGGCGAAATGCAGTTCAATTTCATTATTAAAGCATGTTGCTCTGAAAATGAGGATCGGCTGAAAAACGAATGCATCCATTCAAATCTGCGCGCTCGATAACCGTTGAGGAGAGAATTATTCAACAAATGTTCGCTTATTTGCAAACTGATAGGATTGAAGGACGTTCGATTGGGGGTGAAGGGCCCTCACTGGCGGTGTAAAAAGAATAATTCACTGACGTAGAAGAAAGTGCCGGCGATTGGCTTGCCGAGCAGTTGTTGGCCTTTCTCGCCGCGCAGGAAGTCGGAGACAGTGCTGAATGCGCCGAACCCTTTACTCGTAGGCCAAAAGTCTGTCTTGTGCGATGCTTGTGATGACGGCAAAAGGTTCAACTTGGACGGATCCTTGTCGTCTGCCGAAGTCGCCAGCGGAATTGCTGCGACCGATTTGAAGACGAGGACGATGAAACGATGTGGGCCTATTGTAATAGTGCATACTTGAAGCGGATACGATTAATGTTAGCCGTACACTTTTTAACATTTGAAGGGTTAGGGTGTAATCGGTGTTGTCGTTGAAACTCCCCAGCTACCGACGCAATTCGTTCAGAATCACCTCCTAATAGAAGCCCGAGCTTCTTATTTATTTTCATTTTTCACACTTTTTGCATTAATTATTTTGCACTATGAAGCCAATTTGGGTATCTTCATCATAGCACCAAAAATTATAAATACGCGCAACTTTCAAAGCAGATGGAAAAAAACTGAAAATTACTGAAAGCAATTATAATTCCACGGGCTTATAACCGGATGAACCCGATAGTTTTCGCATAGCCTGCCAAGGTTCTATTTAAATATAGCTCTATTGCTAAAAGCTGGACTCACTATCCATCAGCGCTAGTATCAAAATCAGAGTGTGGAACCTTACCCTTAACTTTAGTATGGTTAAACTTAAATAGCTAAAGTATGGGTTCTTGGTCCGGAGTGCGTTACCAGTGTTGCAATTTTGATGAATAAATTTTCATAAACTAATGAATAAGATTTCGCAAAATGTATTAAATTAATTAATAACTACTGCATCCCTATAGACATTTTCTCCGCTTCTTTGTTCATCATAGCTATTATTATTGGAATGTAAACGTACTGGTATTGTGCTTAGGCGCCACATATTTTTCCGAATAAATGTAGCTTCCATCTGCATTCTTATCATAAACTACATATGCGACGGCAGGCTTTGGTTCATCAGTGAACGGTGGCACTGGAATAGTCAGCTTTTTGCCCTCGCCTGATCTTCCTTTGATGTTCACCATGAACAAAATGACATCTTTGTTGGTAGACGCATCTGAAAAGGCAGTTATTAAAGAGGTTCATTGCTTCACTGTGTCAGACGATAAGAGCTCTTGGTTAGCTGTTCGAATTCTTCCTGATTTCCTTACCTGCTTGCAAATTGAACTCTCGATGAGTCGGTACGCCAATTTTTTAATCGATATCGCTTTCGGTATTTTGAGATTTAAGATAGTATCGGTATAAACTATAGTGCCCATAATGATGTTAATGTTATTTCGCATAATAGTTAGTATCTAATAAATTTCGGTATGCATCATCGATATCGGCAAAACGAACGCATCTATAGATCAAATAGCGTACTTCCCGAATACAGAAACAGTCTCTATTATAAAACTTTTTAGAATTTGCTGAAAGCAAAATATAGTGTCGAAAATAGTTATTTGGCAGAAAATAGTGTTCTATACCGTTTGTTTTAGTTTGAAATGGATAGAGTGCTCGCGATTTACTGATTTTCAAATGCTCAAATGATAAATGGGTTTGTTTTCATTTCAGAATTTTTGCATAAGTTAGAGAAGTTTAAGACTCAATTTCCATCAAGGATGCATAATCGGCTCACAAAAAAAGCTTCATGCTATAAGTTTTTGACTGAAAACGCAGATATAACTCTTTAGCGGCCTTACCAAACATTAGGACGTGATAAAAGTGTCCATTAATCTGCTCGCTGTGTAGCAGAATCGAAGTCAATGGTGCTGCCATCATGTCCGGCATAGCTGACCAGTCATCAGCTAATCCAACGTGGTGCTTGCCGAAATACACCTGAAAAGAGTACGAGACGAATTGAGAAGGCGTCACAAAATTGCAACTGTAGCGCGCGCAATGGACAGCAGCAGAGATTTTGTGTGCAGTGGGAATACTATGGCCAGTTGCAAGTAATATACCGGCTCAGGAATTCCCTACTACTATTGTGATGGCAGGGGCTATAAAACAAGGAATAGTGAGAGAATTGTTGCGCCTCGTCCACAGTTGCAGTCTCGGAGGCGTCTTCGCTCCGTATCTTTGCCAATAAGCGGCTGCACGCTAAATGTCACTTTGCTGTCTACTAATTTTTGAAACAGAAAATGCCTTCTGATTGTATAATTGCATTTGACCCTTCGTCTTTCATTGTTGCTCATTGCTTTAAATATGTAATATTGAGAGAAAGTTTGTGGAGCTGTTGTTTTAGGGAAAGATTCATTAATAAAATTGCGACGAGTAGCTTTGCGTTTTCGTAGGCGCACCATTTTTTAATGCATTTTTAGCACTAAAGATCGCCTTAGCCCGCCATAGTTATCGGCTATCCGGTGTTAAATTTGAATTTGGATCCTCATAATGCGAGCAAGTGGATTGTATTCTACAGGATTTTGCTGAAGAAGAGCACTGTTGAACTCGTTTAGACCTCGAATTTGTGTAGCTCTCGTTGAATTGCGCAGTTATTGTGATTTGATACCTGAAGGTTTTCGCTCGATCTACATCCGAAATCAGGGGAGGGCAAATTTATGTTCTGTAGAAGATAGTTTGTATTTGGAAGAGGGAGTCTGTGGAGGAATCCTGCTCATCTTATCTATCGCTTCATTTTTCGCCTATTTGAAAGATAAAATACTTACCGTATCAATTAATTCGTCTGGCGAATGAGGAACAACTGATGGTGCTAGGCCTTCGCCTTCAAAAGCTGAAAAGAAATATGAAAATTAAAAACTTTAATGGCTACATTTCGCTCATATGGACGAAAATGACAATTTTTATCAATCCTTTACGTTACATGTGTTCTCGTGTTACCACTGAACACTGCTCGACGAATGCTGCATGTCGCTCTTATAAAACTGTCTGATTTCATTCGATTTTACTCCAATCGTTCCATTTCAAAATTTAAAACGCTCCCATACTGAATATAAGTAAAATTTACCGGATAAATGAAAGGTCTCGGCATAATTTGCTACTAAAAAGTTCCTTCCTATATTGTGTATGAAGCCCTCGGCCGTAGTTATTCAACGTTGCGGGTTTGGATAATTAAGAGATTCTGCTGCTTACGGCACTCGTTTTAGTTGTCGATATGAAGCCTAAGCTAAAGCATCTTATAAAACAAGACGCTTACTTTCCAGAGCGGCCACGGAAGGTGACGTAGAAGCCTTGCAGCATAGGTGAGGATTTTTCCCGGCACCAACGTCCGGGTTGACAGTGCCGTTGACGGAGGAACGCTCGACGTTTGAGGCCGTTGTGCACTTGAATCCATTTGGGCAGGTGTCGTCATCGCTGGCCATGACGCAGCGGACGACGCTGTTCAGATTGACATTTAATGTGCCACTGGGACATTCTGAAAGATGTACTTAGCACATGTTCAGGTCCATTGAGGGTCTTTGTAAAATTTAAAGCTATACGCGCCCCCAACATCCGAACGCAAAAGTTGTAGTCCCGCATAGGACGGACGCGAACCTTCCCATACCTTCCATGCTGCCATACCAGCCCGATGCACCCCCAATATGCTGTGCACCCCACGCCCACATGTTGTAAAGCTTTCCTTCCTTACTCGGCTTGTCGTTTCCGTTATTCGGAGGATTCGCCAAATCACCACAACAGCGATAAGAGAAGGACTTGTAATTGAAGTCGCAAGATGGGTTTATGCTTTGCAAGCACTGTCCTCCCATGGGCAGTTTTGGATTGCATTGCATTCCTTCCCCCTTTGCACTTGCGCCGCCAATGGTTAGCGTAGTCTCAGTTCGCCAGGAGTCTGTGCATGCTGAAAGTGAGAAGCACAACTTAATTACTTTCCTTTGATTTTATTTGTTTCGCTTCAGTTAGAGACATAATTTATATAGAGGAAGGGAAATGTAAATGAACTATGGTTGTTCATTGAAGAAAAGTGTTATTTGCAATTATATGCAACGAGGCTGAATAACTTTGCTCTAATTAGCATTAAATGCTTTTAACAATACATCGGCTAGCAAGAAAAGAGGGTAGGCCAAGTACAGAGGGAGTCGCCTCCCCATACTTTAGGTGAGATTAAAGAGTTCCAAGCCACGGTAACCAATTCAAACGGAGCTCAAAGGGACGCTCTGGCACTGCAAAAGAAGCGCTATGCCTAAAAATTTAATGATAGCGCAATACAGGAATTTGACCCTTGACAGCTTGAGTTTCGATAAGAAATAAGTTTGAAAACTTTACTATATGCGCGCTACGTTACGCTGAGTATGCGACGTCCCGCATTTGCACGCTCACTTTTGAACCCACAGTCTACTTATCGAGATACCACCGTCCAGAGATACAGACGTACAGGCTATTCATTTAGACCCATCTTAGGCGATCCAAAAAATTATCTCCTGATGTTATGCAGTGTATTTACCATAGAAAAAAGAATGTGTGAAACTACCTGTAAATACACCAAATGATGGCACGGCTAAAGATAAGATACAAACTAAGCCGAGAAACGGCATGGTTAACATATTTCCTTGGAAGTGGTACTGCAGACCGCTGAGCAACGCTTTGACGATAACTTGGCGGGGCAGTGGAACAAGCTGATATTTCGTGCCCTTTGAACGATATTTTTTCCTTTATACGCTTTGAATTAGGGAAGTAATTGATGGATAAATACAATTCGACATAAACACTTGCCTGCTGTTCAAATAACGCAGTAATATTTAGGCGTTAAAAGCATCGCGCTACGCTATAGAGCCGTGCAAATACATCTGCGTTGCTAATTTTGAGTTCTTCCTTTTGCAAATGCTCCGCGATGAGATGCTTTTAGATTCAGTTGACGCAGAAGTGGACGCTGTATGAACCTGTTGTGAATTTTTATGGGCTGCGTGTGATTATTGACCTAATGTGCATCATTACCGTCGACCTATTTTCACCGCATTTAACCTAAAGCCAATCAGGACATGCTGTTTGTGTATGCCAACAATTAAACTTATGGCCTGACAGTCGCCGATCACAAGCTAGATATTATCAACAATCTAAGATAAAAACTTCGGTTCCCTGTTCAAGGGAGATGATTCCAAGTAAATATCGCCTATGTAGTGAAATCAGAGTTTTTGACACGCATGAAGATGGACTGTGGAAGGTGTTTATTTAATGTGAACATGCACGTAGTTGTTTATATCGTACACTTATTCTGTTAACAGCTGCGTACCGTGCTATGTATCTCGTTTTACACGTACCAAGAGTGGTAAGGCGCTTTTTAACGTGTTCGAAAGAGGCGCATAATGTATCATTAGCTGTACAATATCTCACTCATAGTCTAAGTATTACATGATCTTTCATCATAATTCGTCACCTTTGCATTCCATATCATCACATTAGCGTACTAACTGAATGCAGAGATGAAAAAACTGAATGCAAGGTTGGTGAATTTAAATACGAAAATGACGAAATTGTAGGCAAGAAATGAAACTGTTAAAAAGCGCGATAGTAATGGGACATCAGAGAAAGCAAAACAACGAAGCATGAGACCAGAGTTCCAGAAGCGGTCGATCCGGTGTCGCATGTAAGTGTTCCCTCTGTTTCTTTGGCGATAAAGTCACAGTAGTACGATACGCGCGTGTATACTCCTGAAAGAAATTAACTGAAATTAAATAGAAAACGGTAATTTTGTTTCTGATGTTGGATTAATGATAAGGAAACGAGCGAACAATGATGAAATTGGTTAAGCATAATGTCAGCGAGAAAGTACCTGGATTTTTGTCCTGATCGAGAGCAGTTTCATCAGAGGATTCCTCGCCGAATGACGTAATGCCAACAAGGTACCACCGACCGTCAATACCATGAACTTGTAAAGGGCCGCCACTATCACCCTGAAAGCACTACTGAGTTTACAGCAACTTGATGGAAGCCAAGAATGCACCATTGATGTTCCTTTTTGAAATGCGCCGGCGCAAATTTGACCATCTCCCACGCCGACCAACTTCCAATACGATCTGAAGCGTATGAGAGCATGTGAAATGGTATATGTACTCGGATTGACGTTACTCTCTTTTTCAGGGAGAGCTACTCGAAGTAATAATGTCATAACCTGATAGGATAAATTTTTGTCAGCATTAAATAAAGGAGCGCCACCTCATTTGGCAAAATTCGGCGACATTTTTTATAAAATGATCACAAAATGATTTAACATTATAATAGGTCGCAAAAAACTGTAAAGGGTGGAAAGCCTTAGAAGCCGATGGGCCAAATCTCCCTTGACCCAAACTGATGCACGTATCTTGATCACACCTGCACTTATCATAGTCGATGAAAGGAATCCTTGCTACGAGAAGCTTGTCGCTGAAGCCGTGCACAACATAATGCTCTTCCGATTGTGTGGTATTGTGTTCCGATTCCGAATCGTGTGGAATGGGCTTTGAATGATAACCCCATCCCGTCACGTGTCCAAAGTGATAGTTTTTGGAAAAATGCGAGTCGTTAGCAGAGAGACAAATTGGCTGAACATATTCATTAAACTTGATGTCTCTGACTACCTGAAAAACAAGAAATCTTCAAAAAGATAGTGTCATAATGTTCAAGTTCAGTAAAATTGCATATTGAACTTCACCTAATGCTCTAAAATAGGGATGTGTGCGCGACGAAAAGATTGAAAAAATAGACTCAAACTTGTTAAACTTTTTCTGCCCCATTCCTTCTACAAAATTTGATTGCAATCGTTCCAATGAGCATGTGATGTCTCATTGTAAAACGCAAATATAAAGAGGAGCCTATGATAAATGTCCTACACATTTTGATCAAACAATGTTAACAATGTCAATCTATTGAGCAAAACAGTGGAGGACCGTTAACAATGGTATTAATATAAAGTAAACAGAAAACTGAATATGAGTGAAAATTAAGAGACATCTCGAAATTTGTACCTGCCTTAATTAAAGCAATATCGTGATTATGCATCATTTTGTCGTAAGCGTAGTATCCAGGATGAACTGTAGTGCTTTCTATCAAATAGCTTTCTTGAGTATACCAATCATGCACATCTTTAAAACCAACCAGCACTGTTCCATTCCAAAAATCACTATAATATAATCAATTTGAAAACCGAAGGACACTTACTAGTAACCGTAGAACGCGAGCTGATTGAATAGTAGAATTCGTTAATACAGGTATAAACGAATTCTACTCTATATATATGTATATACTGCAGGAAGACTTATCAACACACTAGCTTGACTTGGAACACAAGATAACATTTTGGTACTGCATTCATTTCCGACAAGCTTGACAGAATTTGAAGGACTTATGGAGAGTCATGAAATAAGTGTTTTGGTTAAAATTCAGTCCTAGTTGTATAACATAGGTCGCTGACCATATCGGATTAAATAATTTTTGGTCGCAATGGCGAACCGCATACATTGCCTAATGTGACACAGTCTAGTCTGCAGCAAAATAATGTAAAATGCCTATTCCGAGAAATTTCGAGAAGCAGACATTCATCCTGAAAAGGCAGTTTTGATTCGCCTGAGAGCCTTTGATCGATTTGCCAGCGCACCGAGCGTTGAACGAAAATTTCAGAGACAAAAGAATTACGCGTTACGGATGCAGCGAGATTGACTGCAGCGCTCGAAGCTGTATATTCGGTTAGAACTCAGAATCATTTGACGTATCTCACTCTACGAACATTTGAATCTCCTTCGCTTATTTGTTGAAAAGGTGGTAAAAGTCAATTGTCATAATAAAATGGTTCTCATGGAGCAGTTTTTAGAGTTTTTACTCCCCCTTAAACTGTCTAAAGTAGAACAACATACGTAAGGCAGTGAGCTGCGGTAATTAACCATCTGTCGGAGACTATGGTAGCTCCACATCGCAACTCACTTTGCGAATATGTCATAATAATAAGGTACGCCATCCAAGGCCACGCCTTCGCATGTGTTTTCGATCCTCCGATGATTCTCTTCGTTGGTACGGCTCCTTGCCGTTGCGGATGCCGATATGTTCCATATTGCGAAATGTCATTTTGCTGCGCTGAACTGCGACCACATGACATTTCCATTGCCGTCACTGTTATAAAACATAGGAGCAAAGCAGTGATGATCAACGGACGCATCTTGAATCGACAATCACCACTGAGTGCTTTGGCAAGCTTCTGAGCGTCTCGTTTTTGATCGAACAAATAACGTCGTTATCAACGTCCATGTATCAGCAGTGCGCGGTAGCGCACTGCCTCGTTTCTATTTACTTTTGTAGGGGCGCGGATTTTAGTACTGGGCACAATACTCGATGCAAACAAGAGACGACTAAAGTACAGCTTTTTCATTTTGTGTTTTGCACACGGCGAGTTGAACAAGCCCCGTTTATTCATTCCCATACAATGCCGCAACCGATCGGAGATACGGGCACTTGGGGTAAACGAGAACCATACAGTATGGATCGGACGTTGGTTGCCAGTAGGTTGGCATGATTGAGTGCCAGAAGACATGCAAGAATGTCACCTATCAGTTGAAATCTTACGATCTAGCGCATAGCATGTCAACAAGATTGTGTACGACGGGTAGTGGAAGCATGTAAATGTTTTATAATTTTCCTTCTAATTATTCCTGTCTCTCCAATGCCACTACTTAGTAGGACACTTACGCTCAGCAGTTGCGCATCCCTCATTTTCCTGAATCAATACGAGGTTACAGTGAAAACTTGAGCAGAGGTGAAAGGTCAAAAAAGAGGCAGCAGCGAAAAGCAGAAGTTGTTTTTTCTGAGAAAGAACGAGAAGTGTTCGAAAGAGTCAGATTAATGAATCTGAAATTATGAAAAGAAACGAATGTTCGCGGTGTTGCTATTGCCCTCTCACTGTTTCGCGCTCTTGTATTGTTATTGATCGTAGTAGTCACGCGGCTTCATTTGTGCATATTATGTCTATGTTTGTTGTGCTAGGTGTAGGATAGGACTTTAGTGGTGTTGTACTACCTCGTCGAGAGTATTTATTCTGGCCCATTTTTAACCCAGTGTTATTTTCTTAAATTCAGCTTTAAAAGTTGCGGTATCCATATCATCAAACAAGGTACTATTCAGTTAGGGTAGCGTCATTCAGTTAGCGTCATTGGATATTCCCAAGAGAGTTATCGCGTAGGGAATTATCTTTTCGGCTTCTTTTTCACGTATTTCCTCTCACATTATGTCTTTTAAATTGGCGTAGCGAGCAGAGAAAAGAGCGAGCGAGATATTCAAAAGTGACTAGGAACGCTGTTACGTGAACAAAGTGAGTTGACAGCATCAGTATGAAAAGTAACAAAAACAACCTCACCATTAATCACAAACAGATAATTCAATGGGCGCTGCCGCACTGAATAGATAGTAAGAGATTCACTCAAATAGCTTCATTGAGTTGTTAAAAGTTTAAAATTCTTGGTTCGGGGCATTTCTTTCTCTTCCTTTATTTATTAGAAACATGCTGAAATTTCGAATAAAGCGTAAAGCATATGACGATCGCCTTGTATACTTGTTTCCCTTTCCTCTCAATGGCTCATTCACCCGCCTCTCGGCTGTGCGAAACGTAAGACGAGGAAATCGCAATAGAGCTGTACTCGGGTTGTCAAAGGCGGACTGGAGGTAAACTCCGTTCCAACAAAGTGGATAGACATGAGAGGCGCAAACGAACGGAAGGCAGAGAGAGGCGGCACAAAGAGTGCAATAGGCCGGACCGACCCGTAAACCCTCGAGAACTGGCGACGGGCTCGTGGTGCCCTGTTGGACTTGTTGTTTGCTCATCTGTCAGACTGCAGAGCAGCAAACCACAACCGGTCCTTCCCGCTATATCGCGCTCCACTCTCCGTTCATTGCACGGCCACCTATTCCTCTCTAAATATCATCTGCGCTTGCTTTCGGGTTGTTTTGACTCTTCTGAGACGAAGCTGAATGGATTCGGTTGTTTCTCAGCCATTTTTTCTCTTTTCTTTTGGAGAATGCGATTTGAAGAAGCCGGAAGTATTGCGGCGCCATCGCTAGAAAAGTGCCTCTTACGCTTGCTAGGCTCGCGGCGTTGCATTGTGAAATAGATGGATTAGCTTACTGCTCGGCCTCAGCTGTTGTCCTATTCTTCATCGGAATGAGACTTTCGCTTGTGCTTGTAATCTGCTTATGCGCTTTTCATGAGCGGACTGCTTTACTCCTCGGCTGTTTTCATTTTTGCTCAACAGGATGACATTGCCGGTGCCGGTCGCAATGCGTAGGCTAAAGCAAATACTGATAGCTCAATAGAGCGGAAATTTCGTCATTCAGTTGTCCGCGTGCGCGCAGATTTTCGTCATACAGTTTGCAGTTGAATGACAAAATTAGTCAAAATATTTGATTGGCTGTCAAAGTTATGTGAGACAAATAATTTTCAGTTGATAAGTGTATTGCGACAGTCGTTTGATGAGCACTTAAATTTACGCTTACAGTTAACAGCTGTAGTAATTTAATTTTTCAACGAGCTTCTTTTGGGCAAATACATTTTGCGTGATTAAATAGAAATGGAGATTATCTTGTACTTAAATTCACAGATCTGGATGCAGTTGGCGTGGCGACATCTCTGAATTCCCCCATTGTAACTTGAAAACTGGTTTGCTTTTTTAATCTGGCGCGGCGAAATTTGCAGCATGATCGATTCACCCCCTTCATTACACAGGGCAGATGATAAAATGGTATGCCATCAATCTTGGGCTGTCAGAACGTTTTCACGTCTCGCCGCAACCCGCTCTTTGTTTATTATCGTACACTTGTCTGCAGTGCGTCAAGATTTGAGTAGTGGAAGGCGAAGGGAGTGAAGAGAGTGGGAGACTTTTAGCTGGTTGTCATTTGTTCCTGCTTGTTTTAGTGGATNGATCGTGCCGTTTATCGCAGAAAAGCTTTTATTTGCTATTCCTGTTGTGTGCGTAGCATGCTTAAAAATGTGAACACTGTCAGCATAGGTTTCGCTTTTAGGGTGCTGATTAATCTGCAGACATACCCTTGCATTAATGTTCTTACCCAATTTTTAAATTCTCTATTATTTCAGCGATTTCAAAGAACGATTTCAATTTGGAATTTCCCTCATTCGCACGCGCTTAGTGTAGACAATCACAATTGAAACTTATTTGATACAAGTATATTTAATTTAATGCATGAACAAGCTCGAGTGGACCGCGTACTTAACTGAAAATCGATATTTATCGTATGTAAACTATTCGAATTGGATCATCCAATTGAATTCAGTCAAGGGCCTCGCGAATATTTCGTTTGCACCGTCGAAATTTATTGATTGCCTATATAACGCTGTGATACGAAAATTTAGCGTCTAGTCATTCTCACCACGCAGTGGTTATAACAAGAATTGCTATTCAATCACAGCGTTCGTCATGCATGCAATTGCTCGCTAGTTGTACGTCAGGCGATTTCAGTGGGATTGCCACCGCAGTGGTGGCCGGGCGGGGTGTTACTCGCTCGGGTTAGGTTGCGCTATCGCCAGCATGCGGTTTCCACCAGTTTTCATCTACCTGCAAGTGGGAGACGCGCGCATTCACTCTGATACGTTGATGTATTGGCACAAGGCAGCACTCGACGTGTATGTGCGCGTTTACTTTCGCGCGCCTCTACAAAGAAAAGTGCTGCCGTCGTGTAGAGTGCCCTTATTTGCGTTGTGTCGTCCAGCAAGGTCACGTCACATTTCATCTCGCCTCTGACTCCGTGTGGACTCTTTTCCGAGTTATTCTTTGCTAGAATGAATGAATCTGCTAGGGTTGATCACGTTCCGTTTTAGGTTTTCTTTAAGGCTAGAGAAATGTCGAAATGTTAAATAAGTTTTGAATTTCAAACAATTAATCATGAGACTTAAAATTACTTCAAGCCGATTCCTTTGTATGTGTAAATGGTGACGCGAAAATTGTTTTGACTAGTTAGGGAACTGTAATCGAACAGAAAACGTATGATTGTTGTATATTGAGGCATAGGCCGTGTTAATAATTGCAAAAATATATCGTTTATTCGCCATGTTGAGGAATTGATTGCTTAAGATAGTTTTATACATTTGAGAAAAGATGTTTGAAATGTTCATATGCTCTTTGTTGTGAAAGTATAGAACAGAGTAGTCAAAAACATGCTATCGAATAACGCGACTATTTTGTAAGTATAAACACGGCTTCAAGGGTGCGATCGCGATAGGTCGCGTTGCGTTTTTTAAATATGGCGTTTTGCAGCGAATTTTAGTTCAGCTCTACAAATGGGATATACAGGGTTTCTGAGAAGAAATTAGCCGTCCCCTCAGCCAAGTTAATTCTGTGGATGGCTAATTACTTCTGAAACATCCTGTATATCACTTTGTTCTGATGCAATGTTTCGCAATTTTCAGGTTGATTAGTAAAGCGTTGCGCGAGGTTAGTGAATGAGATGAAAGAAAAGACGGTTAAATGCGCCGATTGCACCGAATCGGTGCCCGAGGTGGACGCCTGGTGGTGCCGCGACTGCGTCAAGTCCCTTTGCAAGTGAGTTGCATGGTTAACGCGGTTGTTACATTGCTGCGGCGTACGGCATTTGGTTGTAAGAGGTCGTTGCATAGCTGCAACCTTTTTTACCGTACTAACAACACAGCGCGCGGCTAACTCTATTACCCTCTATGAATTTCATTTGATCAAAGTCCATGTGCTCAAAAACATCTTAGTTTAACATTACTTTGCACAAATACCGCTGCGAAATTAAAAAAAAATTGTAAGAGCTCCTGCGACGTGCGATCGGTTTGATTCGATCGCACGCCGCAACTATTTAACGACCACTTTAATATACTTATACCCCCGATGTTGCAATCAGCTATTAACGATAACGACTAGTTGGCAAGCTTTGTGCTATACGCCGTCAGGTTTAACGTTTCCCCATGTTTATGGCAGACTTTCTTTGCTTGATATAGTAAAGCGACTGCCTTTTAGCTTCATAGCGCTTCACACAGACTGCTTATGATAAAGTAGCATCGAATTCTATGCCGTTAATTCGACGAAGCATTTAAACGCAAATTCTGCTGTCAGATGCATTGCTGTGCTGAAACTAAAGTACAGCGGACCGCGGGTATAAGTATGGAACACGGAGTTGCATCAATTGCGGTTAAATCACGCGCAGTTCTAGCCCCGCTTGTCCACTCTTGCTTGATATGTTGCTGTTATCAATTCTTAGTACGCTCTTGACGGAATGCTGAGTATTTTTCGCACCACATAGTATTTTTGATAAATTTTTGTTAAAGCACATTAATTTGCGCATAAAACATCTGTACAAATACCAAGAATGTCTGAATATGCCTTTAATTACGCAACAGAAGCTATAAGCAAATTATGTAATGACAATAACGAGGCGTAATGAAATAAATAAAAAATGAATAGCACTATATTGATATGAATAAATATAGGTGGATTCGTTATGTTCAGATAGTTTGTTGATTTTTTTAAGTAAAGCAGAATGGAACAGCGATTCAGAGTCCGCTATTATGTGTAGCAATGTGGAGGAGTTCTGTACTAAAGCATAGCGAGACACCAATTTTGCACGTCGTCCGAGTGTTTGTTTGAGGGCTTAGGCCGTCTTGCGCTTTTCTAATGCGATCTTATTGAAACAATTTTTTGCCAAGAAAATTTGCAAGTGGCGAAAAGTTATCAATACGCGCAAATGTGAAAGTGTTTTTTATCGACATCTGTTGTATAGTGAAATTTTTATAAGTACAGGATCAGTCAAGTGACGCTGTTTATTCAACTTCCGTTTTCCATGTATTGCGTGTTTAACGAATTCCGATAATGGCAGCGTTTGATTAGATCCCGAGGTGTTGCGTTTATTTGGGTTTTGCTGTATATATTATTAGCGTTTTAATAAGAATGCGTTTGTATCCGTTTGTTTTCAGAGCCTGCAACCTTGTTAAAGGTCACACGGAGCACCGAAGCCGCAAATGGGAAAAAATTGAAATTCTGAATACTTGCGCGCAGGTAAGACTTCAAACCAACTTCAAGCAATAGATTTTGCGAAAGTGCAAAAGAAAAGAATTAATAATATATTCTTCGTAATAGGTATGACTAACTCACTAAGATGTTCTCTCCTGAATTATCTTTACTCGGCAGAAAGTAGTGAGTTCAAGCTTAGCGTCGAAGGTCTGTACTGTCGATAGGCCTGAAACAATAGACCCTGTAAGGAATATTTTGCGCCATTTTGAGGAAGATTTCAGCTTATATTTTTGTTTTGCATTAAAAAATTTGCAGCTGTTTACAATTATTGATGAACATTATATTTCCTTTTTGAGCTCGTTGATTGAATCAAGTTTTATCACACAATATTTTTGCATGATTTTGTGTTCTGAGGAAATCGCGATATTAAAACACTTTGTAGAATCCGTAAAGGATTCTTTCGATATTACACCGTCGTCACTTCCCGCATTTATCGAGCCGAATATGAAAGAGTTTTGGCTAACCCACACTAAACGAATTTCGAAAATTAATTACAAAAGCACTGTCCCAAATGAGCGCTTCAGTGCTGAATGAACTGTACTCTATCAGCTTGTTGTTTGCAGGCGTTGGAGTCGCGTTGTTCTCTGCGCTCAAAGGAGGCGGCCGATGAGGAGATTGCCATTAAGGAATTTGTCGCCGAAGTGGAGGCGATTCTCGTTCGCAAAGTTCATCGCAGACTTGAGGCGGTCAACGAACGCGATCGGCTGATTATCAGTCGATTGAATAGGGCAAGTTGCTTTCAATTGAGTTGGGCGAGATATTGCTGACTGGTTAGTTGTTATCCCGCAACAAGTTTGTGTCTTTTTTCAGCGCTTTTGTTATAAAACTCGCTGCTTAGTGGGTGAATATTTTGTAATGATGAGCCGAGATCTAACGAGTTATAAACCAACTTAGTTGGGTGCAATAAGCACACCAGAGCAATCCCTCAAGCCTCCATCTGGTTAAATCGCAGAATAACGGATCAAATTATGCCCGCACGTAGCAAATCAATGTCGATACAACCTGTAACGGCTGTGAATGAGTTGAATTGTAGAATGAGATTTTGTGGCGGAATTTCAGAGTAGAAAACTTTTCCATTGCAGGCGCTGGGCGAAATGGACCAGCAGCATAAGAAGGAGGGGTGCTCGTCGCCGATTTACCACGTGCCGTCACCCAACGGCCCCGCCTGGAAACAGTACGACAGTAGCGACAATAATCGCGTGGAAATGCTCGTCACTGAGGCCGCCGCCATTGTCAATTTAACTGGCTATGATATCAAGGTAAGTTAGCGTATCAATAATGCCACTTTTCGTATTCGCGCCTTTATTCTGATATATGCAATAAGAACGTGCCCAAAGCAGCTAAATGACCTTTAGAGTTTATAGCCGAAAATTTTCGATGCGCAATACAAGAAGTTTTAAATTGAATTAGGCAAATTGCTTCGAAAGTGGATAGCGCTTCTTTGTGTGAATTTACGCACGTAAAAACGAAGAAATGACTAAAATTCTTGGTGAAAAGCGAGCTCATCTTTGCCATCTACGGTGCCTGGTGAGCTTTCGCGCTACTGATCGAAATATGACGATTATACGAACATTGCGTAAAGTTGGACATGAGCTGAGGTAGACGATATTGTCGCGACGCGAGCAACTGACAGTTAGTAATGGATGGTTGCGCGGATGCTTTAACGCTTTTTATCCCCACGCCGCCAGGCGGCGCATCAGTAATGATGCTAAAAGGCGGTGATGCAATACCAGCTGACCGCACTCCGCGAACCACTGTTGTACGAATCTTAGTCCGCTATCTTTAAACTCAGTGAAACTCACGTGCTGAGGAGCGACTGTATAAAAGGGGCTCACTCACAGTTTAAAGTACTCGCTTGTTATAGCTTCGGGAGAGAAAGTCGGCTCACCCAAGCTGTCTCACTCACTATGAACCACCGTAGTATGTAGTTGTTTCTGTACATCAGTATTGGATAGAATAAAGCTAAAAGAACGGAGACAACTACAAACACGTGACTTTTTCGTCACGACAGATATGAAAGCAGGCGGACGGAGGAAATTTTGCAGCCGTACGTATCAATAACTACCACGAACGAAAGCACGCCTTCGCTGACTCGCCAGCAGCATTCGTTCGCCGTTCTGCCGGATGCATTCACGGCGGAGCGATTCGCTCGCATCATCCTCGAGTCGTCCAATGTGAGACATCGCATCGGCAGTCTTTCCAACGGCTCGCCCGCCCCCAACGGCGACGGACTTCATATGGCGCCCATCGCCGAGGACGAGACGAGGTCGGCTTCGTTCTTCTTTAAATTGTTTATCATTTAATTGCGTGAGATGACAATTCGCGACACGACAATTCGCGACATAGAACCATTTTTAAGCATTATCATTCCATACCTTATCTTTTTCAATTTCCTTTGCGCTCATTGTATTCCCATTGAATATGGGAAGAGAATTGAAACGAAAAATGTGATTAAGACTTCATAATTTAAGAATATATTGCATGTTTATAACGAAAACGCCATTTTCGGGAAATTTGGAGAATT
>NIUQ01002810.1:0-20360 GCA_002796945.1 Plectus sambesii
TATACAGAAACAAGCGTTTTGGTTTTGTCGTTATAGTTATCTGAGCAAGTTTGAATTTCCCGCCATATCTCGACACGAAAATATTTTCGAAAAATTCTGATGCTATTTTCGGAAATCCCGACCTAAATTATCCCTCGGAAACAAATTTCATCAAAATCTGAGAACTTTTTGCTCATTGTGCCAAATGAAACTCGATGCTTAGAGAAAGTCTGTCTTAAACATACCTAAACTAGTTGATCATCCTATCAGTTATTATTGATAGCAACTTATCATTTCTCAGTTGCGGTGAGATGCAACTTTAAATTTAAGGCTTCTCCAAGTATATGGCAATTGTTTTTGCTGCACAGAGTAACATGACTGGCTCATCGTGCTTTATACGACTTTGACTGATAAAATAGCAGCAATTGCTGTGCCGTTCATGCGACCGACCATTTAAAACACAATTTCTACATTTAAATGTGCTGCTGTCATTAAACTATAGTTCACTGGACCGCAAATGGAAGTATGAAAAGTGGACAAAAGCGATACTCTGCAGAAAGAGAGAGAGTGCTCACTGAAGATTGTGGTAGACCAACTGTCCGTCAGTATGAGTCTTGCGTGCTGCATAACTGGTCGACAACTCTAACGCCGACAAAGCATCTTGAATTTTATTTGCGTACAAGGAAAATGCCGTATCATTTAATAAACATCATGTAAGGTCAAGTGGTCTTGGTCCCTTCTTTTACTCGATAACCGACCGCCTTAGGCCAACACAAAAACAAACACATCACTGGTTTCTCTATGCCTACCGCTTCGTACGGCTTAATACAAAATCATTTTCACTAAATAATAATCGTGTTGGGACGCCGGCACTGGCGGGAGGCGCGATTAGTAGACGGCGTGGTCGCGACCGCCTACAATTATAACTAAGCAGATTGCAGGGAGAGTACAGTACGGTAATTTGCATTCACCGCAAACTCTGCCTGCCGTCCATCTTCAACCAACCAATACGTTCTTACGCTAAAATTATTAACTGTTGCATTGTGAAAGCATTATTAAAACTGCGAAATTTCGTTCTCCGATCTTAGTGATACAATTTAATGTTAGGAAAAAAACAGCTAACATTTTATTTATTTCTTTGCTTGCAGGCGGCGGGCGAATCGTAACCGCTATTGTAATCCAAAATATCTGATCAAAAACCTTCTCGTTTTAATTAACCCAAAAAAGCAATAATCGTCTTGCACAAATATTTTCAACGAAGATTATTGACCTCAAATTTCCTTCATAATTGTAAATTATCTCTGTCGGTGGCGCAGAAATTAATCCTTGCTTATCCTTACTATTTTTCGATCTAATTAAGCTTTTGGATTTTATGATCCAGAGGTGCATTTAACGTTTCTTTGCCTCAGGAAAGTATAAAAGAAATAGGGATGCGCTCTGCGTGTGAACAATAGTATTTTTGTAGGAGCGACTGATGTGGATAAATTTTCTTTCAGATGGCGCAGTTGCATTCATTCTTCAGCTCGAGATCTTGAAACAACAAACTCTTTCTCACCAACCAATTCTCTTTGCTAATTAAGGGGCGGATAATTGATGGCATTGAAAGAGAAAGGAATCTCTTATTCATTCAGCTGGAACAACACAAGCAACCCGAGGGCATAATTAAACGCTGGCTTCTTTCTTCATACTCACTCCCACGTACCACACTATATGATCAGTACGCAACATTTGCTTGTAACCAGACGCATAATCGACGTTCGAGCATAAGTAGAGTTCTTCTGAAATAGTTGCTTTACCTATCCATATTATGAGATATTCTGCTCGGTTATTGCTTTATATGATTTAGTCAATTTTTACCTTTTTCACGAGTACGAGATGAGGTTGACACATTGGCAGACAAGAATGTTGATCCTGGGCGATATATGCTCCCGAGCCACCCTGCCACACCCCCGCAGTCCAGCCCTATGCCCGCATTCATGAATATGTGTCTAAATATTCTCAAATTTCCTAACATTTCCTCAGCGCTATGGCCCTGCTTGACAATTTCTCTTAGCTAGTTTCTACCAATAAAGAGTTGATGATACCATCATAATGATGATATTAATTGAAAATGATATCATGTCAGTGACATGTTCTTTCATAGCTAATGAACGATATGATTTCTCTCAAAACATACGTCCCATACCTCTACAGCTGTGACTACGAATGGCAACATACGGTTAGCTTTCAAAATGGTTTGATCGGCCCGAACGACTAACTTCCCGCTTCGGCTCATGTCGAATATGGTAATTTTATAATATCTAGTTGCCAGGTCCGCCCAGTATTACTTTTTCATCAGCGTCCTGGTTTGCTCGAAGAGCTAATGACGGTAATGAGAAAATATACTGTTATTAAAACGGCATTCTTTCATCCATGTTCGCTTTCTAAAGAAACCTCAAAGGCCGCATCCGCTGTTCCTCTACTTGCTCCAAAGTGAAAATCGCTTGGACAACATATTGTAATCGGTGTTGTAAAGTACACGTTGTACTTTGATCGAGGACATGTGAATGTATTGTTTCTTTTACGGAGAAGACTAGTCTGATAGTTTTAGATGCTAGCGATGGAAATGTGAAATCCTCATTGTTGTTAGGGTTTATAAGCCAAAGATGCGATTACGAAGTCGAAAGGAAGGGTTCCTTGCGAAACTTATTTTCTGTCTTAAGTCTTGTATCCGCTCTGTCTCCGCGTGGGTTCGAGTGAAAGATTACTTAATTGCCGCTTAAAGGCGGCTGTTGCAAGCATATGCTTCATACAACAAGCGAGTTTGCCCCTAAGTGACAAATAACGAGCGGGTGAAATGTTTTTATAGCGATATGAGAACGATTGAATATTACCGAGGACGATGGCAAAGCTCATTCGCTCCAGGGGAAAAATCGGCGACACGAGCAAGGCCTACTAAAAGCTTAGCAGACGATAAACGATTTGGGGGCGAATGATCTGGGGGCGGGTAGTCTGGGGGCGGGTGATCTGGAGGCGCGCGACAGACAGATTATCTATAAGAGCCTTTGGATCGCCTATTTCGTCTAATAAGAGTGGCAAAACGCTTGCCTGAAAGCGAAAGAGCTATTGTTGTATTAGGAAAGCCTTGCACTTGAAGCTGTATTATATTTTGTGCCTCACTAACTTTTATTCATCGCTTGCGAGCCATTTTCAGTGCGTTTTCTTAAGATATACAATCAGACAATAAATAATAAACGTTGGCTTATTCGTCTAAAGGTATTATGCTGTTTATTTTGAACGTTAACTTACATTAATCCAAAATAATTAAACAAGCCCGGATGATCGATCGTTCATTTTAACGCGTGCGTCAGAACTTGCGACGTCAAGACTTATTAAAGAGCAAAAACTGATGAAATGATGATCAATTGCGCTGTTCGAGTTTTGGTAAGCGTTGAAATAGCGCGGAAACTAATCATAACTGTGTGAGCATTCCGTTCGAGAATTTGGGAAAAAACGTGAACAGCACTTCGAAATCGTAGTTCTTTGATTTAATGAATTAGTTCATGGAATTCGCACCACAAACATATTTCATTGTTTCAATAAAATTTAAACATAGAAAGTTCATTGAAATGTATATGAGAATCAGTGAACTTTCGATAAACAAACTTCACTGAAACAATGACATATTTTTCTGGTGTGCATTATATGAACTTATTCATTAAATCAATGAACTGCGATTTAGAGGGCACTCGCTTTATTCAGATGTACTAATAAAGCTTGAAGTCGCTGCCGTCCTGCTTCAAAATAGTTGAGTCATTTTCAGTTCGTGAAGATGGCGGTGAACATGTGTCTCTCCGAAGAACAAATGCGTCTCGGCGGGACATCCTTCGAGTCGTGGCTTTACCGCTACTTATTCCCGCCCGTGTTTGCCGTCGGCCTCATTGGAAATATCGCCAATCTCTGCGTTCTGCTCAGTCCAAAAATGCGCAACCGTGCCAACAATCTTCTATCCGCTCTGGCGTTTGTCGATATGGCTTTTCTGCTCGCAATGTTGCCACATTCTTTGGCAAATTATACTAATCTGGCAACGAATTATTACTTTCGCTTGGCGTATTTGTGGAGCAAGCTCAATGTCAACTGGGTTGCAAACTGGTTGTCTGCTGCTGCCGTCTGGTAAGGGAGAACAAAAAACATTCAGTTTTCATAGTTTTGTACCTAAAAGTTGAACACTGCTCAAAAATATAATTAGGCATTGCGGCCTGTTGATCGGATATGAACGCGCCCCACGAGCTAAAATATATATCAAGAACAGTACTAACTTGGGCACTGCTGGCGTGAAAAGTGTTTAAGCGAAATTTGGCATAATTTTACGTTACTGTACGTAGAGAACTTTTGTGTCGTATTTGCATATTTTTGATATCGCACAAAACAGTTCCAGCAGTTAAATATACACCAAAAACTTTATTCGTTCAATAGTATTTGCTGATAATTTTTTCTTTTTTTTTAAAAAGAAATTCGTTTTAAAATGTCACTTTCTTCATTACGCCCTTTGCCTATAGTGAGAGAAATCTTTTGTCACCCTGGGGTGAGAGGCGCTTATTTATTTCATGTCACATTGATGATTGTATTTATTGACTAATATATGAGTTAATTAACAAAAACTTGAACAAAGTTTCGACCATCGTCATACTCTCTGACAGAAACATTTGAGGATCGCGTTGGCTGTCTGTGTAGATCGCAATATGGGCGTGAAATCGCCTCTTTACTCGAGAAAAGACTGGGCATCGGGAAGAATGGTAGTGCTGCTGGTGCTCATTTGTGCATTCACTGGCTTGCTGACATCGTACAACTTCTTTGGTTATCATTGCTTCCGTACATACTTGTGCCAGAATACGCAGCTCTATTCCGTTTGCTACTCGATCGCTTCAGAGAGGTGAGGAAGCTTACTGCTATGGCGTAGAATGGGACGGAAATAGTAGTGTTTGAAGAAGTCAGCCGCTTCGAGGACTTGATTAGAAATTGATTACTCAGAGACTGCGGGTGGGGTGGGTGGACGATGTAATAGTGTTGCTGTCGCGCTGTTGAATAATATGAAAAGCGTAAGAGCTAAGTCAGTTTAAGAATATTCCGGTTCTGATGCAATTATGAAGTAGACAGACCCCTCTGAAGGGGAGGTGCCTGCGACTCGCATCTTGACCTAACATTTATCAGACCTCGGAGTATGGTTAAGAACAAAAGATTGTCAAGTTGCTCCTTGAGCTTCGTCGACTTGCCAGCCCAAAAGCATAATTTTGCTGCTCTACTATAACGGGGCACTAAAAGTATAAAAATAGTGACCGGCAAACCTTTTTGGTAAATCACATTTCCCCATACGCCTATTTTCTGATAAATGCAAAAGAGTTTGCACAAGAAAGTCAAGTTATCCTATATTTCATTCGATCTACAGATGTGACACAAACTTCACTGCCCATCAAACAAGCATCATTCATGATGATGATTTAAGATTATCTTTAGGTTATGAAATCGGTTTACTGCAACCGGTATTATAAACATTCGTTGAACTTTTGCCATCTTTTATAGCTGGAGAGGCAATAAAACTAATCCATATTCGCATGGGATACGTGAATACGTCAAGGTGAGCATCGTGGCAAATGTACTACTGGTCGTGGCATTTCCCATCTTTGCACTGATCGCACTGAATACGGCGCTTTTACGCGAACTGCGGAAGCAGATCAATCACCCCCTTCTACAGCACAAACACAGGTAATTTAATTCATCTGTTTCTATTTGAAATAATAACTTCTACCGTTTCATTAAGGATATTTTCTAAATCAAACAGGACGCTTGCCAATTCAAAGAGAGCATTGCCTATGTTGATTTGAGGTGAAATTGTCTTGTTTTATCTGAAGAATTTCTTTTTTGCAGTTGAAAGTGTCTTGATCAAACTGTAAACAACAGGCTATTTTGTTCTATAAATATAAATGTAAAATATATTTATAATTGGCGCTTTGTTCAACAAGTTGAGAGCTCGTTTAAAACATTTGTTCAACGATAATGAAGCACACTATTTGTTGCGAACAAATCAGCCTCTTCTCCGACACACTTTTTATCCACTTCTGGAAATTAGAAAGTAATGGATAAACTAAACTGTACTCGAGGCCCACCCCTGCTTTGTTTCATTTACAAAATAATTGCCAAGACGATAAAATTTTGGTTTTCTGCCTCTGCAATGATAACCATAATACATTTCGTGACATTTTCTTTACCACATGAACGCATATCAGTTGCAGTGTCAGTAGCCGAAAGCGATCATCCAGCACGGTGTCTATCGATCGGAGCCAAGAGCTGAAAGTCGCGATTACTGTCTGCGCTATCGTCGGCTGTTTCATTCTGACTCAGGGCCCATCCGGCGTCATCCTCGTCTGGCACCTGGCCAGCGGCTCAACTCCCACTACTAGCCCATTCTTTTACAATCTACGTAGTGCCGCCAATTTTCTGGTAATTTTTTTATTATATTCACGTCTTTAAGTTCCACGGATAAGACAGCGTGCATGGTTAAGAACTATCTGCGCTTGTCCAAATGGGCCTATCCTGAGCCATTTTTATCAATGAGCGCTTCTATTTTGTCTTTTTGCGTTCGCCTAAGCTTTCGCTCGTCATCGATCGATCGTCGCTGTAATGCTCGCAGACAGATTAGCCAGTCCGTACTGTCTTAACTGGAGTACTTTTGAACGGAACAATGCTAGAGGTGGGGGTTGGTGGTGTTTAGGGGAACAAATATTTCTTCGGATATCCACCCAATATGAAAGCCCTACGAAAGTTATACCTAGAATAAAGCACTATCATTCAAGCTGAAAAAAATCCTATCAGATATTTTTTCCACTGTCGTTGTAACGAACCTCCGAAGTAACGATGCCGTTAATTCTGATTAGAATTTTCAACAAAAGCCATATCTGTTTACACAATTCCGATTCCGTTCCCTCAAAATAATGGAATCATGCAATGCGATTTTGCAATCAAATCTTGAACTAACAATTTTTCCGATTCTTTTTCATTCCAATTCTTATATAGCGATTGCGGAATTGGAATCGTTATTCTTTGGTTGCCAGTTCCAGAAGTGAATAGTATATTATATCTTAAGTAACTATTAATGCTTTTAGGTGATCGTAGGCAAGTCGACGAATTTCTTTCTCTTCTGTTTCTGCAGTCAACACTTCCGTCGACGGCTTTCTCGGCTGTGCAGTAATCCGAAAGCGTCGAACTATGCGAAGACAACTCTGAACACAAAAGTGTTCGAGAACACTGCTCTTCTCAGCAGTTTACGCAGTCCTCTTCGCGACAGAGAACATTTCATGGTGCAATCTGTCACATCAGGAAATATCAGTGGGGAATCAGAAAACCAATCGTTACAGAAACTGCTAAATAGCCGTCGAATGAGTCGCTCGTTGCTTATTGTTGAGAAATCGATGGCGTCTAACTCCACATCTCTGGTTTTCAAAAATCGTATAATGAATTGCAAGGAAATATAATGTCATTGCAGTAAGCTTCTACGTGTCACTCAAAGGAAATATTATCCGGTTATTTAGAAAGATTAGATCACAGTTGAGAATTGTGAAGAGAAAAAACGTTAGAGGTAAAGCTTTTATACCGTGCAATATTTTCAGTTAAAGTCGACGTTTCGAAGTTTTCTGATGCTCTATACGCTTTGGTATGCGCTTTTCTATACGGCTCAGAAATCTTTAACTTAGTGTATCTCGATGCTTTTCAAAGCAGCCGACTTCCGGTCAACGATATTAAACTATGATATTATTTGCAAACATACTATGCTCTGTCAGATCTCTTTTGCTCTGTCAATAATGATCCGATATTATCTTCGGTGCAGTGTTTATACTGACTGATGTGACGATAGAAGTTGAATTTATGAAAGAGTTCGACAGTGACATAGTTGTGTAAGGGAAGGACGCTAAAATGAGCATCTTTGACAATCTCCATCATTTTGAAGAGATTTCCTGAGAAATGTACCCTCCTATGGCATGTTTACAAGAAGCTGTGGAACAGTTTCTAACGAGTTTCAACGCACGTGTCTTCGCGCATTCAAGCGTTGCGTCTATTTTCGGGAAAACTGCTCCACTCTAAACTGAGTCTCTGAAAACTTTAAATCGAATCTCTCGAATAACACTCTTCAGGAGACTTTTCTTCCAGAATACTCGTCATGGAGAGCGTTTTTTAGCCACCGCAAGCGGTCAGGGCATTGAGTAACCCCAAAAGAACTAAAATTCTGCTTTACTGTGTGAAAACCTCACAAAAATCAAGCCCGCGTTCAACTTAACGAACCCCCTGAAACTTTGATCGAGGTCACAAAAGCTTGGTGGGGGCGTAGAGGAGCTCTTCTACGCAATTCTGCTTTTGCACTTATAGAAGAGGGGCGTGGTGCAATCTTCGAAGGACAGGGCGTCTTGTTTGCCGCAGAACGACCGTATAATTGACTCGCCAACTGGTTTTACCCCTCTCGAATCAAACTGCAGACGTCCCCTACGACACAAGAGGGAAGATGGATGGCTGAAAGAAAAGAATTGTCGTCTGCCGGTCGCGTGTGATCGGAGCGAACTGCCGTCGACAACGGGCCAACGGCAATCGGCGGTGGTGAATAAAATTGCTGTTGACGGAAGAATTCAGACATCAAAGACGGCCGCAATTTGACGCTCTTCGCGTCAGACATTTCTTTCGCGGCCTAACATGAGATTGAATTCTCCAACGCAGTAAAAGACAGACAGTGTAAGGCGGTATGACGCTACCGCCCAGACCTGGCCGTCGGGGGTGGAGGGGGGATGCGCCCACCTCTGACCTACTCGATTCGGCTGAAAGACTAGCGACTGTTCTGCAAAATATATCTGCGCAGACATGCACGTTGGGGGGGGGGCGAGGGGATTTACTTAGGGTGTATATTTGGCTCCAATAAGGTCATACATCTATAGGTTAAAGTAACTTTGAATTATGAGCACATCCTCTTAAGAGACTTCCAAGGATGATACGTAGCTAGCAAACACGAGTGCAATACTGCGCTAAAATTTGGTGCCTAGTGTCAGAAAAAGCTTGTCTACATGGAGAATGAAACTGCTATCGGCACAGTGCACCGAGGCTTAAAAATCGTGTACATATCTGTCTGAACTAGGGATCGTAAAGCCATTTTCCAGTCACTTTTGCACATCCATAATAGTTACTGTCGCATTATCCCACGATTTATCAGGTGAATAGAATACCTGACCAGCTGTGCTAACCGAGATGGAAACAAATTTTATTGTAAATAATTTTCGCTATATCTCTTCATAGTCTTTTAGATAGAAATTCGAAAGTTCTTCTTCCTGTGTACATATATGCAACAGCAACCTATCAGTGACCAAATTTGGGTGTGAGCAGCGCTATTACTATGAAAAAAAATTTAATCAGTACAATTCATTCCTGACTAAATCGGAAAAGCATTACTCGATATAATTTTCAATATATTTAGAATTTATATGAAAGCCGCTAAATCGACAAAGTAACTAAAGCTTGTCAGTGAAATGCAATTTTAAAATAAAATAAGAATGCTACTAAAACAGAGACTTTGAAATCCGAAAAAACTTGTTGCAGACGGTGAAATTAATTCAGTATTTTAGTGCGGAGGTAAGAGACCTTTTTTATAACGGGTGCTCAAGTAAAAGTTGCGTTTTTAGGGTTATGCTTTGCATAAAGCAAGGTTTGAACTTTAGAGAGCTTTATGAAACCAATTGAATACTCGTCAATATGTTTTCTGTGCTCGTTCACCGTTCACTAATCCATCCATTATTTTGGACGTATTTTGGCGAAGAGCACAATCTCCCTTTCGGTCGATTGTTTTCGCGTCGGTGGCACCGGCTTGTTGCCCTGTGTGCACTGCGAAACCCGAAGCGATGGTTGCCACTTATAGTCGCCGCGCCGCCTATAGCTGGCCCGTGGCTCTCGACAAGGGCGCGACGAGCAAACTTCACCTTTGAGGCCGGGCGTCGAGAGACCCTCGATGAGAGTTACATCGTCGACCAGACGGCGTTGACCAGCCTCATTCTTTTCAGTTTATTTGTCCCATGAAGGGCTACGCTGCGATTAACATTGCTGTACAATGTACTAGCACGATGAGATAATGTCTGGGTTCCTACTGAAAAGTCCTTTTTTCCGAAGCTTGGCGCAAAAGCTTTGCAGTTGAGGGCAGTCCGTTTTGCAAGAGAGGTTTGATTAACTATCGCTTAGACACGCATTCCTCACACACAATTGTTCTCCAGTACCTTTAGCTCCTCTCGCCTAAACATCTCTGTGAATAACAGTAGGTAAGCGTAATGGCCCCCCTTCTCTATGGGTTAATCACCTTAGTCAAATATTTGTGGATTAGGCTGTGCCGATTTTTATGCGGTAGGCAGCCCGCTGACCGAAGGTCATCTCCAGCGTCCAACTGCTCCTGATTTACGTACTTTATATTGGTTAAGTGAAGAGAATGGATTTGCAACTTTGCCCAGTGATAATAAATCTTGAGAGTAAAGAAATATTTCACCGCGTGGAGGCCGAAGAAAGAAATTTTGGAAAAGTTACGAGGGATATAATTGGGTTGGACAAGTAAGCGTGCACGAGCTGATGAGAATAGTTGATATGAGAGAGGAGGATATGCCTCTTTTGAAGGTTGGCGGTAGACCGCCGCCGCCGGACCGACACACTCTCTCGCTTTCCCTCGGTGGCGTGCTGGTTTCGCAAATCGCAAACACACCCGCTAGAGCGATTTACGGGCATCGGCCTTGGCGCGGCGCGTGGGAAAACTTCCACCGCAGTAAATGCCCCCACACACGTACACAATTGCCCTCGCTCACTCACGAAATGCGCTACCAGTTTTATCCGAATGCAACTCTGCGCTCTCTCATTCTTCTCAATCTTCACGCCTGTAGTCCGAAGCGGTAGGGACAGAGGCGACCGACGGTCAGCGGCGGCACGACCATAAACCCGATTTTTTTAAATTGTGCTTCTTGCCGCCACTTTGCGGAAATGGTCATCGCCTCATTCCATAGATATTTGTCCCAAAAGTGTGAAGTCATTTGCCAGACATCCGTCCTATCCACAAGAGACAACCTTTGTGGTATTCTCCAGAGATGAAGAACAATGAGGTCTTTAGGGATATAACAGACAAGCAAAAGGATACGGGAAGGATGAACGGTCTGAGCCTCTCTTTTCCTCCTTAAGCTCCTCTATGCAAGGCTCAGCTTTGTAGAAATATTGCCTTCGGAGCGCCTCAGAGTCTTGCGCCTCCATCGTCGCGTGCCTCAGCTATTCGCGCACGCTCTTACCTCGAAAATGTACATGTGATAAGAAAAGTGTAAACGACTACAGTAAGAAACTGAATGTGATCGCCGGCAGCGAGCTGCGTATTTTTGGCTCAGTCAAAGCAAATATGTTGACCCTTAAATTCTGTACATCTCATTACCATTTTAACACGGATACTTTCCAATTTAAGGAGGCCATTTTTATATTGATTTCACTTAGCAAACGTCCTCTTTGATTGGGAAAGAATCCATAGTAGAGTGGAAATGGGATTTTTTGCGTGAGGTTGTTACGCAGTGCTGACCCCTTGCGATTAACTGTTCATGTTTACTGTACAGTATGGTCGAAATGAAAATTTCAGCCCCGTGTCTGGAGGCAATTGAAGTTGTTTAATGCGTAAACTCCAAAACAGCGCCCGCTGCCTACGCTATCAGCACCCCGCATCAGCTCCCACGGTCCGCCGCCACCACCGTTGATGATGGAACGGCCTTCGACTGAACAGCGACGCGAATCATCACTCACCGCAGTTTCAATGCCAATCGCTGACACGACCAGACATTCCGACGAATTCGTCACATTGTCTTACGGCCCTCACGCGCCTTTGTTGCATGCTCAATGCTTGGCGTGTGCAATAAAATTTTATGTGGTTTGAGTCAGAGATAGGAGGAGTGTATGATTTTTGAGGTTTGGGCTCCGGTTAACGGTTTGGGGGTACTAGCCGGGGGTCTAGGGGGCAGACGAATTTCACTATGAGTTACACCTTCTATTTGAAATAGTGTTTACCGAAATAATATAAAGATTAAAATTGCTGCCTCGCAGAGAAAATAGTTTGAAACTCCCCAAACTCAAAGAGCCAAGGTTTTAAGTTCGTCTGAGGGTACGCACCCCCTCGCACCTCCTACAAGCTCCTCTGCGACAACTACGACCGTGTTATTTTCAGTGATCGAATTTACGTAGCTCCCCCTCGAGATATAATGTAATTGATGTGCGCGGCGCTCCCTCTTTCCAGCGCTGTAGTTCAAGTCACCGTACTCTGACAGCCGATTCGCAGAATTGAGCAATGGTTTTGGCGGGAGAGTACGCAATCACAGTACATCGCAAATACGAAACAAAATCTTCGTCCCATTTTGCTCCGTAAAACCACTCCACGTATCAATTTCAAAGTTGCCGCGGCCAACAGCCTGCAGTCAGGGCGTCGTTATTATTTTATTTTACATACAGTGCTTTTGATGCTTTGTCATAATGCTGTTTCAATGACCATTTTCATGGCAGTTTATACGGCGCGTCCTATCATATGGAGCCGAAACGCATTTATTTGCGTATACCGGTATTCCCAAGCTTGCAAAACACAACGATAGTAAATGGAAGAAAGTTCAATCCAAAATTTGGCATTAGTGTTCTCCCCAATAGTAAGTTCTCCCAGTTTTCATGCCGATCTCTGCCACAATTGCCTTTAAAGCTTGAGTCTGCCAGCGTTCAACGTTGAAAATGGGAATGTTTTCCTATCTTTGAAAGTGCTAACTATAATGTAAAGCGATGCACAGCCAACTACAGTGTGTGTATACCTTTCATAAAATAGTATACTTGTGCCCTTAGTTTCATATGGAATATGATTTACCGCCTTTTATGAAATACTAGTCTAGGGTCCGATCTCTTCTATGCTCAGTTCGCAACAGACAAGCTTTGTCTGAGGCTTGTGCTAATTTTTCTCCACCATTTAGAGAAAATATCTGAGATGAACATAAAGAATGGGCAATATTTCTGTAAATACTCATGCAGCTCACTGATGATTCCGAGTTCTACGAATTCGTCTTATGCGTGCGTTGAATAAGATGGGGCAGAAGATGGTGCGCATGGGCTGTCACATCTGCGTGGATAGCTATTTGCTACAAATACGGTATGTCGTATGTAACGCGCTGCGTAAATTTGATTAATTTAAAAGGTCGAAGACGTAAGCGTGACTGATTTCAAGTTGCCTACCGGAACTAATGTAACTGTGACTGTCTTTGCAAATGTTTATCGGTTCAATGCCAATCGCCGTCACCAGTTAAAACAGTTTCACCGTCTTTATGCGCTGTACATGCAAGAAATTAACCGACATTGCAAGGTTGGACCATAAAGTTACATGCGGCAATTGCTCAGGTCCAAGTGAGACACAAAGGAGCCACCGAAGAGTCGTTTGACCAGGTCGCGCTAATAAAACACCGTAAAATAGGCCCGATAAGCGGCGGCGGTCGTCGCCGATATCCAGAGAATGTTAATGCGATTTGAGCGACCCGCTCCGCTGTAACGGCCGCTGGTCGCTCGGCGCGCTGACCTTGGTTCGATCGTGGCCCGCTCCGAGCACCCTAGTCGCATTACGGTAATGGTGTGTTTCCGCAAAACTGCCTCCGCCCCGTCGTCGTCGTCGTCGTCGTCGGTCCACCGCACGTTCAGCAGAACTAGATGGCGGTGGTGACGAAACGAACGGCCGCCGGTCGCCGTCGAATCGCGCGCGCGCGATTCGACACAAGAAGTAGTAGAAGAAGAAGAAGAGGTCGATCGCGCGACGATGGCGATGACTGCGAATGGGACCGGTTACGACGTCGATTCGACGGTGGCGCGCGCGGGTGGCTCGCGCCGGGCGTGCGTCCGTCACCGACCCGTCCGCCCGTCCGTCACTCTTCCCATTGCCGGGCAATCGCGGCGTGCGCTCGGCGGCCGACCGGGCGTCTCTCTGCCCCCTTCTTTCTCTCTGGCCCTCCTTCTCCACTCCGACGCGCGCACCGTTTGGATTACGGTAGCGCCGCGACGCAAACTGGCCACAGATTGTGACTGCCCTCCCTCGGCTTGTGACCGACGCGCGTTGACCAGCCGCCCCGTGTGCGCCCGCAGTCTACTTACTCAAGAACTCAACGAGACCGAACGCGAGTGACGACGACGTGGCGCGATTGTTGTGCAGCCGCGCAGTGTCGAGACGACTGGTGCTAGCGGCGGTGCCGCCCGTAAACAATACCGGGCACCTCAACGTCGTCGACGACGAGCGGTGAGACACCGGCCGGCTCGCGCCCAGCGGTACGCTTGGTACGCACATTGTTGTCGCAGGGCGTCGCGCGCCGTCCGCCGTCCGCCGACCAAACAACTCTCCTCCGCTCTTCTCTCACTCGTCGTCCGATCCAGCATCAGCGGCAGGCGAGTGCCGAGCGCTGAGACGGTGGACTTAAGCGGCCGTGCCGCCTGGAGACGGTCGGCGTTCTTCGTCACCGTCCGCCGACGTCAACCGTCGTCCGTCACCCTCGCGCCGCCGCCGCCGCCACCGCCGTCCGACCAGAACCGGCCGGCTCCATTGAAGACACCGGCGCACTCTCTGCTCTTCTGGACTAGTCGCTGGTGAAAAAACGAACAAGCCGGTGCCGGTGCCTCCACGCGACAGGCACGGCGTCTGGGGGGTGCGGTTGGCTCCGTCTGGGACAGCCCCACTGCCGCCGACAGAGTCCGCAGTCACCAAGCGTTTCAACTTGCTGACCCGTCCGGTCGAAGCGGTCGCGGTCGACTGAGGTGCTCTTTTGCTAGTAATTGACGATCATCACTTCTTCATGCTCTCCCTGTCGCTCTCGACGAACTCCGCCGACATGCTCCACGTTGACGCCGACCTCTCTGATCATGATGAGCGCAGCGGCGGACGTAAAGTGCGTTCTTTTTGGTGCTTTTGCAACGTTTGCTTAAACTTAACGATAATTAAGTGAAGAATTGCTAGTTCGCTTGTAAATAACCTCTAAATAACGCTTCTGTACGCTTGCGATAGTTTCAAATCCCTTTCGGTTTGTGAGGCGAAGTTTTACTTTCCAGATAGTTNGGTATATCACAGAGCGACGTGCGTGAAATACCCCGCTGTGAATCAAGTTATCATCGCAGCGAGAATTCGCTGGAAACGTTTCAATCATTTTTAACGATCGAAGCAGGCGTTTTTGAAAAACTCGACAGGTGTTTTGAAACATGAAGGATCTAAGGTTTTCGAATTTCGCGCTCTCTGTCCATGTTAACTGCGTTAGACAGACAGTCACGCAAGCACATTCGTACATGATTTGTAATCAATCGTCTTGTTTCAGGCAAGGGTGACCCGCTCGCAGTCGGCCAGTTCATCGCCGGCTTCTCAGAGTGCATCCGACAGATCCAGAAGTTCGGCGGGGGTAAAGAGGTTGGCGGGGATCAGGTGGACGAAGATTCGGCCGAAGGGGATAGCAGGCCGTCTCTCGACTCGTCGGTGCGCCATCAGCTGACTGACTTCCTGCTCTCCTACCTGAAGAACTTCAGCGACGACGCCACGCAGTCGTTCAAAGGTGACGCCGACCACCCTCT
Source organism: Plectus sambesii (assembly GCA_002796945.1). NCBI lineage: Eukaryota > Metazoa > Nematoda > Chromadorea > Plectida > Plectidae > Plectus > Plectus sambesii. The sequence goes on from NIUQ01002810.1 coordinate 15,613, forward strand.
GCAGTGTCGAGCGTCGCCCAGACTAAAGACCATTTCAAATTCGTCTGGCGGGCACACCTCCCCTCTCTCTCATCATTCACCTACCGGTAGCAGTCTCAGCAGTCCGAAGAGTCTGTCGAATCTGTCGCCCTTGGGCAGCGACGGCGAATCGCCTCGGAAAAGCGAGCCGAAGACCGACGACGAGAGCGGCAGCAATTCGAATATGAATTCCCGCGAAAATCTCAGTTCGCGCGTCTTCTCTCCGTCCGCTTCCAGTCATCCCTATCGCGTGCCGTTGCGACTGCCGCAAGCAGCCAGAGGCGGCGGCATTCTCCACTACGATGCATCGCAGGCGAGTTTAAACTCGCGCGCTTCCGCTCAGGAACAGTTTCAAGCGGCGAGCGCCGCGGCGCTGCTGCAGCAAATGTCGACGCTACCAGCGTTCTCATTGGTCAATACGAGCGCATCCCACATGCCGATGGCTGTCCATCACCAGCTTCAACTGCTCGGCTCTCGACCGTATGCCAACTTATGGCGCCCATTCTAGTTCTCGTTTACGGTGGCAACTTCCAAATGAGGACACTCATAACTCATAATGGGACATTTATAATCGAGAATAATTACTCATTTGGATCACTTTCGACGCAATCTCACTCTCAAATGCACCACTTTTGCAAAGGAAGAATGAACAACTAAGATTCTGATTAAGATGATTTGATGAATTTAATGAATATGGAAAATCCTTCCCATAAAAACTGGGCATATTCAGACAGAATTTTATAAAAGAGCGTTGGCCTAAATATTTTTACAAATTGGCAATGTTAAATAATAATAATATGATGTTCTCATTAGTAGTTTTGATCTTATTTGCATTTCAATGCGCTTGGACTTTGCACAGTTTTATTTAGCACTGAACACAGGAGCATTTTTCGCTGCGGGCTTGACTCTCAGTTTCTCATCTTATGCAGGGCTGTCTCTGTCAATATTTTGACACCAATCGATGTCAGATTACGAATTCGGTTTATGCGGTGGCCTTATCATTGACTGTTTGACGACTGCTTATGTGCGCGTGCCTTCAGGTCAGTGCAAATGCGTGTATTTTATGTGAGGGTATCGGCCAATATACACACACGATCATATTTCATATCATTGCGCGGTCATGCAAATATTTCATAGTTCTCACTAGAACGTCTCATGCACAAAAATCGCCGATAAACTGTGTATTCTTTATCAAGAATAAGCAAGATGTCACTTGTGCATATGTTATTTTGCTTGCTTTTACATTAATCCCAATGGGCTTTGATGAAGATGTGTACAAGTCAATCCGACCGTTTCTCTACGTGCCTTTTCAATCACTTTTATTACCGGTATTTTATTAATGTGCTTGCTGCCTGCTTATTTGAGAATTGTTTGCCACCGAACTACTGAACATTGATTCGTTGCGTTGTTTGCTAATGCGTTAAGTAAGAGAGCATTTGTTCCTAGAAAATGGTGTCCGACGATTCACACATGCTCACAAACAGCAAGCAGATGCTGTTTCCGGATGAATCATCTCCGTCAAAGGGGTGGTACTCGTTCTGTTTGTCGCTCTGCCAAGAAACGCAAAAAATCAGGCGCGTGATTTTCAGAACTGAAAACTGTTGAGAAAAAAGTTTTGCGCTGCGATGGCGACGGTACTTGGCGTCGACCGACATCGTGTTAATCGAGCTCGCGTGACAGGTTCCGTTCCGACGACTTTGTTTTTGCACAAACAAAGCAAACTTCAGTAAACGGCGATCATCCATCAAACTGCTTCGCTGCCGTTTCTTTGAAACCTGCCTCAAAAAAAGAAACCCGTCTAGATTCCAGCATTAATTCAACTTGTACTGCCGCGTAAAATGAAGTATTTTTTTGGTATAGCGCAACTGAAGCGCTATTTCACACGAATTTAGCTTGTTTGAAAATTCAAACTGCAACAATAGAGTAAAAGTGACGTAGAAGAGATTAATCGAAAACACATCAAAAAGATGTTATAGCGAGAATAAGGCTACATATTTGATATCGCGAGACGCAGCTCAGCTATTAAGGCCAAAAGCAATGATCCGATGTTCGGACATCCCTAGTGTCGAACTCAAACCTGAATCTTTGGTTCAAAAGAGAAAAAACAGTATCTAATGAGGCAGGTGTTGAGCCAAAAAATGAAAAGAGGAGAGAGGCAAATGAATATTTTCGGAAAATCTTGACGATTTAATTTCGGATTGCGAATAACTCAGACACTCGCTGCATGTGATCCTGGCTACAAAATTACGAGATTAATTGAAGACGTTGAGGCAATGGGTCGAATTCGGTAGTTTGTACCTTTGTTGGCTCGTGGTAGCACTAATATGCGTTAAAACGCAAACTCCGGCCACCTGCAGCTGCGCGGAGCGTATAGTACATTTTTGCTAACAATATTCGGCAATACTAATTAGGAATAAACTGATGAAAATTTGAAGAGATCACATTCGAAGCAGATTGCCATATGCCGCTAGCAACTATTTACAGTTTTTCAAAGATGGGAGTCGCTGAGTGCTCCTTTATCTCAGCGATATGTCCAAATCAAGAGAGGAATATTGTCTGAGGAGAGCAGATCTCTTAATGAAGGACGCGAAATAGAGCAACTTCATCTTAAAGCGAATTACTTTGCCGTACTTTAGCGATGTTACCCAATTGCAACTCTGAGGAACGTCTCTGTCGTAAGAGCATCTTTTCTCAAAACTTTAAGGAAATATTCTGCATTTTTCAAGGTTTTGATCACTTGATGGTATTAAACATTTTCCAGAATATTAGCAGGCAAAAAATGGTTAATAATCCATCCTATCGCATCCTGCAATTCAATAATTCTATAACAGCCATGAAATCGAACACAAGTCAAAAGCAGTTGCCGCGTTGAAAATAATATGGCAGTATTTGTGCTTTTGCTAGCACCATGGTCCACGCGCTGTGATGAACGCAGCTATCAATTCAATATTATGCGTTCTTAATATCTGCGTTCGTTAACGCAACGTACAGTATCATTAAACCGACTTAAAAATCCCGCCTGAAGCAATGGGAATCAAGGTCAGTCACAGTGAGAGCCGTTAAAGCGCGCCAGTAATTTTTTGCCTGCAGCATCGCACTGTAAATTCATCGAAGAAAGTGACCGTAAACGACGAAAAGACCGCCCGACCGTGGGCGCGCGACGGGTGGGGCGACGGTGAGAATTTTTTTCTTGCGGTTACCACCCGTCGGTCGATCCGTCATTCGTTGACAAAGGCCGGTTGACGCGCCGACCAGAGCTCCGTTTTTCCGGCCTTCAACAGCAAACCGGTTCTCCAGACTAAGGCGACAGCTCGCGTCGTCCGCAAATCGAAAACTGTTATGACGCAAAGAAAACCATGATGGATCTCTCTTGAAGGACGAAAAATTCCAAATCCGGTCTCGTTTGATTTTATGGTATCTTGCGTTGAGACGTGAGAATGCACTGGTTTGCTCCCTACTTATGGCTCTCCATATCTAAGGATGGGATTGATGCTTCGACAAATCGGTGCGGTGCTTAGCAAAAAATTGAAAATATATGCAGATGGAATTAATTCTTCATAGTTGTGTGTAATGTTCCATAATACGCTGCACTTCGCATGATGCAAAAGTTCCACTAGACGCAAAAAGAGAGCTGCACGTCTGAAGTTATCAGTGTGGCTTCTGAGCCATATTTAAATTTAGAATGCTCTGAATCTGGTCTGCATATTTGGATTTTGATCACGTTCGAAGCGCTCTATGAATTTCAAAAACCACACTGCCTTGCAAGTCAGCGAGAAATAAAAGCAGTGACATGTGAGAAAAATAGGAAAGCTGACTGACGGACCACCAAAAAGGAAGCAGCGTCTCGGCTAAAAAATGCGAATGTTGATAGCATTTGCATTGTGGGCTCAAACTTTGTATTATATTTCCGACTGTACTTGTGCTGCTGAAATACTCATTATGAGTGCAAATAGAGATTCGATGGTCAAAATGTGAGAAAGGTGTGGACCGCCTACATATACATTACAAGACAACTTCTTCCAACAATCTAATATGCTCACTGAGTAATCCTCTGCTATGAAGCATGCAAGCATTGTGAGCTTTGTTTTGGATACGCTCAGCCGTCGACTGTCTGTAACCAACATGCAACGGGCGGACGGATGGAAAATTCTCTCATAATGCTGGCCTATGGTGGTTCAATAAGAGATATAATTTTCAATTTCACGTCATTCTTTTAGAGGATTGGCGTAGAGCCTATTATTTGCAGCAATCTGAGCGGCAGTTTCTCCATCAAGAGCATATTCTTGATTCTTTTGTGCAAAAGTACGCAGCGATCGTTTCAGCACATCAGCAAAACCCTACATGCCTTTTCTACTCGCCCGTCAGTTATCATATAACCGGCTGCATAACGATGTGTTCAGACTAATGGACCCGACACACTTAAGTACCATAAAACCGCATCTGAGTGTATGCTTGAGCGATTGATCTTCGTCAATAGCACTGGCAAGCGATCGAAAGTTCTGTTTTTTGCAGTTCACAGTCCCGACCGGTTCGACAAACGAAAGCGGGGGGTTGGAACGCGACTCGAATTCTCGCCTCCCTCACTTCGAGTCAACAACCGGTCTCACTTGCGACCAATTAGTTTGCACGCGAGTCCCACACAGCGATTCGGCAATACATGTCCGACTCCGCAGTTTGCACATGTATGTATAGCCGATCAAAGTACGGACAAACGCGCACAATCGGCGCGC
>NIUQ01002811.1:0-20275 GCA_002796945.1 Plectus sambesii
CTTTCAGTACTACGACATAATTGTTCGCACGGCAATGCCATTCATCAGTGTTCTTCTTTACATTGTCGTCTGGGCTCGCCTGAGAAAGGTATCCGATGCTAACAAATGGTTCTTGCGCAAAATGTACAGTTAAATCAGATTTTTAGAACGATTCTTAGTGCAATAAACAGAAATATGCGTAAATATGTTTTAATTACATATTTTTTACTTTGCAAACGAATACAGGCATTAATGTTTATTAATTGGAATGATGTTCAGAATTTCTCGATTGTTGGGCGTAGTGAGCAGGGACTGGCCCACAAAATGAAACAAATGCGTCGCATTACCGTAACATTGGCGGTCTGCTGCGTTTGCACACTTATGCTGAACTCGCTGCCCCTGTTCTACGGTTACTTCTTCGTAAAGCTCGGCGCGCCAACCTGGGCAACACTCGATCAGGTAACATTATTTATCTCTGAATTAAATCGTTAATGTTAAATCATTAAATTAAAACTTGTGTAAAGGTGTTATGTGTATAAAATTTACTAGGGTAGAGCAAAATTAATATTCTTTTTCAGTGGTCATATAAATGGATATGTAAGTTAGATGTTATTTTGCTATTACATTATAAACAATATCTATTCATTAATTATTGATTACTAAAGCGTCAACTGCACGTGCTCCATTGAACATTATATTATTAAATAACACTGATTAATGAATATCATTGAGGATTGCACAGGAATCTTTTTAAACTTGTTGAAATTGTAGGACATATTCGTCGCAAATAACGTGAATCCCGTCCTCAACGTTTTTATTTACTTATATCGTCAACGAGAAATTCGCGGCGGCTTCAAAATACTACTCATGGGAAAAAAGTTGAATCCGAACGCTAATGTGATCAATGCTAATAACTGAAGAACAAAGAGAACAATCGTATAAAACATTACCTTCGCACAGACAGCGTTTTGCAACCGGTTGTTTTGCGTAAGATGAATAATTTAAAGAAATGTTATGTCAGTCCAAGATTACTGTAGTTTCGGTAGATTGTCTGCGTTCCGGGTTTTTTGAAATTTTATTTGTTAATAAAAATGATTGAGCGTCAAGAATCACTGTATGCGTTCATAAAGGCCTGAACATACTTTCTTAGCGCACGCCACAACGACGCGCATTAAAAAATATGTTCAGACCATAATTAAGGAAACAGAACGCCTAGTTATTCGGCTATTGTGCTCTATCTGGACTATAACGTGAATACATGCAAAAAGAAGTTACAAATCAGACATGAACAGACACGACCGCAGACTGTCCTCCGTACGAAACATGCTAACAGTATGCAAATTCGTAAGCAGGTAGCAAGAAACGACTCGGTCGCAGGTCCGTATGGAATAATTTTTCATGAGAACCTGCAGTACAGCTATTTTCTGTCGAAAAAGCTTGAGAAGTTTGAAACCATAGAATTTATTCAATCGTATTACAGTAATACTCGTAATATATGACTCATTTCGTCGAAATTAAATAAAAATCTCCGAATCAAATGATTTCTTGCGCAAAAGTAAGGAGAGACCTATTTTTTGTACTCCGGCTTAAGCGAGTTAAGAGGTACGCTTTACAAAGGCGAACGTGTATATCTAGAGATATTTTACAATGAATTAGGCACACTGTGCAACAAGACATTATGCCACAATCGCGTCTGGCTATCGGCTTTACCTGCAATAATGCTCAAAAGATTTTCACTCAACATTCCCCAAACACAAAGCAACGCCTTAAATTCACCAGTTATTGGACTGCTACATATCCAGCACTAAAAATAGACTTGGTCGATTACGGTGGCGTAACGTTCATATAATGAGATATTTTAGGAGATATATATAAAATACAAAAAATATTCTCGTATGCACGAGGCAAACTGAAAGGGCAACACGCGGGGCCAATATCATCCTAGCCCAGCAACTGATATCCGTACTCAAGTGGTTGAGTATACAAATTTTGACCTTGTATGATCTCGTATCATATGTGTCTGCCGAGCTCATATATGAGCTGCTGAGCTTGAGTGGAACAGACCGCCGAAGTAGATAAAATAAATATGAATAGAGATAACCTAATCATTAAGGTGCTGGGTCGCGCAACATTTTTTCATTCTCTTTCCGGTTTCTGGCGCTTCTGCGCTTGTTCTTCTGATTAGAAATAACATAAAACACGCAAACTATAATAACAATCATGATCAGTGCAAATACAATAGGAAGAAATAGATGGAGAAGGTTTTCAGTTGAAAGAAATGGTGTTATGCTCCTACAAATCAGTGAATCATGGATGAAACCAGACACAGTCATTGACCGGTTAGTATAAGACGGATGAAGCTTGTTTTTCCAGTTTGAAGTGTTTCTTACTGCGCAGAAAACGTCGTCGATATCCGTCACCTAAAAATATGGATAAAAATGAAGGAAATGTGCATTTGATTCATTAAAGATTGCCGTTAAAGCGGTTCACAGCCGGTAAAGCAATGAAAACTGAGGCTGCAACAAAAGCTCTATGAAAATAATCAATGTTTCTTAGGGAATTGCATATTTGAAAGCTGACAGTGTTCAAAAAGACCTTTAATTTTACGACAGAGCGTAATGTGAAAATTGTGCTTATTTTTCAAGTTTTGAATAATAATAGGCAAAAAATTTTGAATACAGTTCAGACTATTACGGTCAGAAGTCAGAAGTCAGAAATTAATGTTCAGTCATCACTAAAAATTCAGAGCTTGAGTCAGAATTTCATTGCGCCCCTCATATATTAAATTAGTTATGAACCAGAGAGGGAGGGAGCTTAAAATTATTCTAGCGCTGCCATTGCACTACATCAATACTGTTAAAATTAAGTCCACTCTACCTTTTCTGCGTTCTTGGGAACTCGGAACCACTTGACAATTGCGGAATTACTCAAACAATCGCAAATATACCGATTCCCTCCACCCAAAGTGACATTCTCCAAGCTGTGGAAACCTTGAAAGGTCTTCTGATTAAAGTCGCTCAGTTGATTGTTGTGCAGGTTTAATTGCTTCAGCTTAACATGCCAATCCAATTCGGAGCCGGAGAATTTCGTCAGAAAATTGTAACTCAAATCAAGTGTCTTCAAATGGTTGGCTCCCTAAAGTGAAAATCGAGATAATTAGCTTTCCCAAGAGAGGAACTTTGCACAATATTCTCACAACAAAAAGAAGGATATGAAAATTTACTTTTAGCACGGCATTACCGAGATCGTTTGACGGGTGTGAAAAAAGAGTAACCCACTCGGATGATATGCACATCTCCCCCGACTTTAAATGCACAGAAGGTCAGCAAACATATTTTCGAAGGACTAGAGTTCTACTTAAACATGGACAATGGTGGAGTTTGGCATAATAACCGGCCTACTTGACGAATTCGCGCCCTCTTCCTTTGAAAATTTGTTAAAGCTAGCAATTTTTCTCTATTGAGTGGCAAAATAATTTTAGACCAAGATGAGCGTCAGCAAAGTTAGCAGAGATGTCTTTGGGAGAAAATTCTTCACAGCATTCTCAAATCACATGTCCGAAATTTGGCTGCTGAATATTGGAAAGTTTACATATTAGCGCAATATTTGTATTTTTAACTTAAACTTGACTGAAGCTCAGAGCTCAGCAGGTCGCATCTCAAATCTCTGCTATCAGGCCAAATATGACTATAGTATGAGATTTTGTGAAAAAGACCGCAGGCCACGTACTGGCTGATGGCCCCAGTGAACCCCAGCGACTGATTGCAAACGTCAATCAGCACAGCACTATTCCTCTCTTACTTGAAACGCCTCGTCTTCCAGTCTTTGAATACTTGAGAGGCTGAGGTTGAGGAAGGTGAGGCGGGTTTTGTCGAGGAAATCTCCTTTTTTCAAACTTGGAAAGTAGCTACCGCTGAGATGCGCCTCAGTCGTGCGGTTTGGAATCGATCGAATGTCGAACGATGGCTTTGCATTGCTGCAATCGACGATGTTGCGACCTTCTCGGCTAGCCCAACAGGTGCACTGTTTCGGGCAAATACTCCGGCAGGAACAGTTTGGCGAGCGGCAACATTGTAATGTGCAGTCTAGAAAACAATTTTGACTTACAGTATTTGAATTGTGTTGATCAGTTTCTAAATGTTCTTTACACCCACCGTAATGCGAAAGAATACATCGCTGGCAGTTGTATACGATTTAATATTTTTCATTCATATGCAGGAATGAAACGTAGGCATCATCAAACAGCATGATTAATGTTGAACAATGAGAAGAACATTGATTATCGGTCTGCTCCTCGTATTTTAAGCTCGTAACGACACGAAGTGTGTGCGTAAACTAAGTGGTGCTGTGGCCTTAACTTCTTCCCTCCAATTTTTTGAGATCGAAAAATTCCAGAATATTGACTGAGTTTGTAAAATTCCCATGCTTCTTGTGAACAAAATAATGCATTTTCTATCATTCGATTTAGCTTTGAGTCTGTACGGATTGAATGTCGTTCGGACCAACTCTTTGGCGTCAACAAAACTAACCTTCATGACAAACAGCACCACGGTATTCGCAAAGAAGCGTGGATGGGTCGATGGATGAAAGACTGACATAGATCGACGATCGCAAAGGTGTACAGGTGACTTTGTCAAGGTCGGCGATGGCCACTTGATAAGAAGCCTGAATAAACATCACCCATTAAAGAACTCAAAGAGAAATTATAGTGTATAAAAGACGGGCACGGTTAACGCTCCAAAGAGCAGAGATTGAGAGTTAGGTATGTGAGGCCATCGCTCCGCAGTCTTGACGCAAAGTTGTGCATAAAGCCACACAATATGCGCTCGTACAAAGATATCGATGAAGATTATTTTCACCTGTCGATGTTCCTCTATCATCCATTCCAAAGCGCAAGAACATCGCAATGGGTTTCTTGCCGCGAAAATGCGCACTCGACCGACACCCGGATTATACACTGCAATCGCCTTCAGTTCGATGTCATTCAATCGATTGTTGGTCAAGTCAATCCAATCTAATCGATTTTTCTGCGCCAGTGCACCTGAATAGAAATATACTGCAGATATCGAAATATAAATATACTAGCAATAGGGGTCGAATCGGCCAAAGATGGGCATGGGGTGTCGGAGGTTGGCAGAATATGTGTCACATGTATTGAGAGGGAGTAAACAAGTTTTTGAATTCATGAAAGTCCGGAAGTGACGACCTTTTTAGCGAACACTATCTAAGAAGAAACCTTATTCTTTTGGGGAGTGGCAGCATTCTCACAGTAACTTAATGATATTCGCATCTGCGAGTTGCTTCTTTTGATACACTGACATGGTCGATTAGGGACCGAAACGGTCTGGTCTACCCCAACTGTAAGTAAGGTCCAAATAATGCTGTAACACAGAGAGATCATCTTTAGATCGGGCGATGATATGACTAAAACATCTTGGTAGATTGATATCGATGCTGTTTATTTTCGTTCCGTCCAGTTTCTATGCTATATGCTACTTCTGTTCAGTTTACTGGCTGTAATTAAGGATTGTGCTATGCCAATATTTAATGACATATTCTCATTGTCGAGGTCTACTATAGTTATTTTTCTAAAAAATACATAGCATGACAACAGAACTCACCGTCGGATATGATTCTTATTAAATTTGAGCTCAAATTGACCATACGAACTGAATTTAATAGCACGGTGTCAGCAAGAAACTCTATTTTATTCCCAGAAAGATCAATCGCTTCGTAGATCAGCTCTCGTTCATCGTCGGTTTCCTAAAAAAACGTTTACCTCAAGCGATAGGTGATGTTTCCAGCGTATTTGATTTTTGTGCCATATAATGGAAATAGTGTAGCCAAAGTGTGATAAAACTAATGAAATTAATTAAAATGTATAAAAGTAATATTTTGATGCACCCAAGGTCTCAGGCCCGCTAAACCTCAGGAAAAGACATCTCAAAGCAGAAGTAATTTGGCCTATTAGCCTTTACCGCGAATGCAGTTGGCGACCTTTATGCCGAAAATGAACCGACTGACCGTCGCCATAATAACAGCCAATCATGGTTTTTACCGTCAAAATGCCACTACAGTGGAATTAACTTATAACGGTTTCGGTTATACCGGTATTTCACTTATACCGGTAATATTTGTCGCTCCTAAAGTGCATCTCCCCATACAAATAATTTCGCTTACACCGGTATTTCGCTTATACCGGTAATTTTGATCGGTCCCTCAAATACCTGTATTAGTGAATTCCACTGTATTATTCATGCGATTGCTATTTGCCCAACACTTTTGATTCACATAAGGACACTAACCATTCTAGTGTGTTAAAGTCCATTTCAAATGATACTGCAAATGGTATATTTTATTAATTAATTACCTGGAACATTACACTAATAACGTTGTCCCTGACCGACAAGCGCGTTAATCGTGTCGGGAACCGCGCATAATTTAAATATGTGTAGGCGTTTCCGTCCAGTATAATGACTCGCAGTTTATCGAGCTCAACCAGCTTGGTTGGACCGAGAGAGCTGAGCGCATTATAGCTAGCATCAAAGCGAGTGAGATTGCGCAGCGAGCTGATTGATTTCGGAATCCTTTGCAAGCCGTTGCGAGGAATCTCTAGGGCCTGAAAGAAACTGATATTACACAAAGAGATAATAGTCTTGGGCGGATCTTAAACCAACGGTCTTCACATTTTCTGCTTATTATTTTTGAAAAAAATCCTAATATAGCTTTGAATTGGAGGCAAATTGTCCTGTTTTAAGGACAATACGTTCTATTTAACCTCTCTTAATGGTTTAGATCATTTTTGCGGCAATTAAAAGCAAAACGCTATAATCTTGGTGAGTGAAAAAGTTTGCAGTTCACGAACTGTATACTCGATGAGACAATTATGCATCTGACTCCCTCCTGCCAAATGATACAATTTCTAACTATTTCACATAAGAGCACTAACAAATGTTCAAAATTTGTAATTCACGCACATTTTGACCGCTTGAGTCAAAGCGTCCGACTGTGGAATTAAACGCATATCGAGTCTGTTTCATAAAACTGTTATAATTACAACTTTTGAAAATGAATTTGCGGCAAGCGCGGCTACCGATCAGCTATAACAGACGCGCAAAAACTTACCTCTCACACGCCATAACTGACTAATCGCTGTACTTCCTGCAGTTGCAATTTCAGGATAGTCGATCATAACAGTGCTCTCAATTAGACTTTGACAACACAAAGTAAGGCTATATGAAGTTAAAAAGCGCCAAAGATATTGCGAAAGATATCGGTATACAAATATGAAAAATATAATTTCATACATATTTGAACATATACCATTTTAATTTATCCCAATAATAATGAGAAAACCAACCTCTAAGCTTGTCAAGCCAGCAAAAATATCATTCGGCATCTCTACCGACTCATTAGGAGCGATTTTGAGCTTCAGCAGCTTCAGTGATCTCAATCCAGACAAGCCGTTGAAGGTGCCCGCTTCAATCGTCTCGGTCTTACAACTATCAATAGCCAAATGTTTCATGTTTGTGAAATTCGAGAATTTATCTCTGACAAAGTTCATTGTCACAGATCCATTGCAGTATAAAGTGAGCGTCTTTATAGAGGCGAACGGAAATCCATGGAAATCTGGCACTGAAGTGACGTTCCCAGAATGATATTCGCAAAATACACGCATCTCATTCGGCTGCGACAATATGCCCTCGGAGCAGTGGCAGTATTTCGGGCACGAAGGGATGAAAGCGGCTGCGGCAGACAGAAAGAGCAGAAGCAACAAAAAATGACGCTGCATGTTTTACGTTTGACAGACAGGCAGAGAAATTCTGAAAAAATCGTAATTGAAATTTAGCAATCTTATTGATCATTTCGCGTTAATTTAAATTTACGTATACATGTTTGCTTATGTGCAAAAACATGCGCAATAATCTCAATTTAACCGCTACTGATTCCCTTAAATTGTATGCTAGAAATGTATCGCAAACATTATTCCATAATAATCAATTATGCTAAATTGTTGAATGGAGAGCGATATATGTCCATTAAACTGGAAGCAATATGCCTCAGTATTCAAGCTGCAAAAGTATCAGATATGAAGTGTGCACCGCCTCTTGACCATTTAAGTACACGAAAATGGTTGGGAAGATAAACACTATGACTTTAGGGAAATACGGCGTGGCGTACGCATGCCTTTGTCGCCTTTAAGACAGGCGACACACAACGGGTTTTCCCGAAGGATTGATTGATGATGAAGATGTCCTGGGCAGCAAACAAGTTTCAGCTTTCCGATGTAAAGATGTAACAGAGACATCGATGAGAGACTGCATAACGAAGACTAAAACAAGACGCCAAACTAACGATACAAGTCAATCTTATGGAAAACGGGTTTAACTCCTGAGCTTGAGGCCAGCGCTAGAGTAGTACTATTTCACTGAATTTAATACTCGCTAAGGAACCAAGATATAATACTAAATGCTACTAGTAATAATTTAGAACTATATTGGAGTTTAGTATCAAGTCGTAATTGGTGCTCAATAGTTGACGATAGGAAGTTCCATGTGAACACTCAACTCGTAACTCCAAACCGAATGAATGCACGTTTCAAAGTGAGGCACTCTCTGTATAAAGTACTCTCAAAAACTTGTCCCAAACTCCAATCGGCCTGACTGCCATTTTTCATATTGCTATTTTACTCGAAGAACTTTGAATGAGTGGATGCTTTCAGGCTATTGCTACTGAAAATTCCATGTACTTATCAGTATGCCACCAAAGCGCTCAGACATCGGTGCACTTATTACTACTCATCGATATTATCGCCCTTCTTAACCGAGTAGCACTTATCAGCTCAATCAAAGCGCTTTCAACATCGGAGAATTACTTTTGTCACTTTACTGTCATCGATACAAAAACACAGCTCAACGATACATTACCGATAGAAACGCTCACAGAACGTCGCGCTCTTTACAGTTTATACGGGCACATTCGTCAGACTCTTATGCGCTTTCTTACTCACATAATAGAACATGGCACCAAGCTGTCGGCCGGGCCCGAGCTCGAAGTACCTCGGAAAGTGATCACCAACGCGCCTTCTGAATAACAACTGCTGGATCTGTTCCCATTTCACGGGCAAGTATATTTGGTCTACGAGATTTCGCTTTATTCTGCCGATATTGCGTTCGTACGGTGCGCCTGTAACGTTCGAGTAGACATCGATGACGGGCAGCGACATCTCGGCCGAGTTCAACGCTTCTTCTACAGGCGCGGCCGCGTCGCGCATTCTAAAGTCAAAGATGTCATTATACAGGGTGTCAAAGAAGTAATTAGGAACTCCCTCTGCCAAGTTACTTCTGGCACACCCTGTACAATATTAATGAAGAACTGCGGTCATTTCAGGATGAAAGGAACGTACCGTATATTGACTTCAGCTACCGCTGACAATCTGGCTGCGAATCATATCTGTTTATACTGTAATTCTCATACGCTAATCATCTTATCATAGCTAGCTTTAAATAATAAACGGTAAGTTCTTTTCAGCTGGAGTTGACCGCCGTCCCCCATCATGTCACGTTAAAGATCCCGTGTTAATCTTTATGGATGCTAGATGTACAGCTGATGCCTGTATGATGGAATAGAGTATTTTATCCAACAGCGACACAGACTGGATTGGGATGATTACACTCCGCAGCGATGCTGCTTCGATGCTGCTGCTTCGACGCCAGAGGGATGAGCACTTTGGCTGGGTGAAGATTCACCCTCGGCCGAGAATTGAACCCGCAACCCTGGGATTGATGTTTGGCGCCTTAAACCACCACACCCTTTCACGTTTCACGAAATTTAAGTTCTCTTTGTTATTTTATAATAGTAAATGGATACGAACCGCTTCGTATGAAACGCCCCGCTGACAGGAAGGCGTTTGACAACTTCGATGTTATACTCGCGGGCATTTTGATCGAGGAAAGAGAGAGTCACGTCATCTCCGCCAACCACTTGCATGCCTTGAAGTAAATAGTTTGCCACACTGCACACGGTTGGCTCTTGCGAGTGGTGCGCTTGCCTGCAAACAAATAAATCATTTATTAATAATAACGAATAGTTATCTTGCAATTGTGGCGAGATGCAACTTCAAGTTCAATGCTTTTCTTTGCTTATAGTAAACTTATTTGCATCATACAGTAAAGCGACTGACTTTTGGCATCATAGTGCTTCGCACAGAGTGCAAGTGATTAAGTGGCAGCAGTTGCTGCGCTGTTGATTTGAGCGAGTATTTAAAACTCAACTTGTACAATTCATTGCTTTCATTAAATTGCAGTAAACTGGATTGCAGGCATAAGTATGAAACAGGTCATTTAAAGTTCGCAGTACGCGTCTTCGATTCGGCCTCTTCATTAGAAGCAGGGAACGGTGCCGTTAGCGCGGGAGGCCAAACTGAGAAGCCTAACGACTTAAGCAAATCAGCGAATCGACACACATAGTGGCGCGTCTGGCGTGAATCAGGGCTTCGCCGAGCTGGGAGTCGGCGCTCACGCGTACCGTAACCATGCCGGATGGAATCGCTTCGCTGCACTTTTGCATCGCCTCAGCTCTGATTTGCACGATACGAAGGCCTGAAATTGAAGGCAGTTATAGTTATGGTACCAAAGCTACAGTCAATTAAAGTAATGGTCCAAATGTTTCCATCATTAACAAAAAATCTCGCCAGGCACCGTAGTTAGCAAGAGATAAGCTTGCTTTTCGGTGTTTGAGTGCCGTTTTTCACCAACAAAAATAGTCCTTCCTATAACATGGGTAAATTTGGAGAAAGTAGCATTATCTACTTTCGAAGCAGTTTGCCTTGTTCAATCTAAGATTTTTTGTTCCTGTTCGAAAAATTTTGACTTTAGAGCAATCGGAATCATACATTTTTGCGATGTACAAAATTTTCAACTAAAATCAAACCTTCGGCGAACGAGAGAGTTTTGGCAAAGACGAGCGCGGCGTACTCACCGACGCTGAATCCGGCAGCAGCTACCGCGTTTTCTACCGCCTAAACGTTAAAAATACAGTAATAATCGTTTACACCAGTCAACAGAAAACAGATTATAATCAAAATTTATCTACTATTAGCAAGTAATCTAAGACTGAATAAGGCACACTGCTTCGAAAGGCGATTCTTTCCATCAATTGACACTCGTAGAAAGCAAGGAATAGCCTTCTTGGTGAAAAAAGGTGTAAAGTACCGTAAAACGAGCTCGTCTTTGCCAGCTACGGTGTCTGATGAGATTTCTTTTTATTAATGGGAAAGTTTTGACTATAGCTTGCATCTAACTTTATTTAAACTTAGTTCAAGTAAAGCAAACCTCTGGCCTCTCCTGCCTCAATTTCTCAACAGCAGCGAGCGACGCAACAAAAACAGCCGGCTGGCAGTGCACTGTCCTATCAAGCGATTCTTTGGGCCCATCAAGGCAAAGTTTAAGCAAATCGTAGCCAAGAATGTGCTTTGCAGCTTCGAAAAGGTTTCTAGAAGCATCGCAGTCCAGTAGCTGCCTGGAATTTAAACGATCGTCATTATTAACTTGCATTCTAAGTCAAGCTCCAATTAAACACAAGGCGATCTAATACCACCTTGCGAAATCCAGGGTAGCCAAAGGGTTGATAGTGTATAAGCAAGGAGTCTGGTGTGATCTTATCAAAGACTAGAGATGCTTAGTGTTTGAAGCACCAGACCTTTTTTTGTACTAACAACTAAGACGCAGACCACAACGTCTCAGTCAATAATAATTTGATTCATCAAACTAAACGTTTTAACTTTTTCTGTTAAAAAAGTTAAAATCCCATGATGAATAAACTGACAAAATATTCATAGTCATCATCTAACTTATAGTACAGTAATTCGAAAATGCATTGCATAGGTAATTTTTACTTTTTTCATCGACATGGAACAAACTGACAAACCTGCCCATGCCAACAAACTGAGAACCTTGTCCTGGAAAGAGAAAAATCGCTTGCTTCTCCAATGGAATGCGAGAAAAATTGAGCGCTTTCGCTACTCTCAACGGTTTCTTCAGCTTCTTTATCGCCCTACCATCGGATTCATCCTACAAAATGATAACACTACAGTGGAATTCACTTATACCGGTATTTGAGGGACCGGCAAAAATTACCGGTATAAGCGAAATACCGGTATAACTGAAATTATTTGTATGGGGGGATGCAATTTGGGACCGACAAAAATTACCGGTATAAGTGAAATACCGGTATAACCGAAACCGTTATAAGTGAATTCCACTGTATCAGGAAAGACTCTGAATCACTTTCATAAGCAAGTAATTTGGATTTAAAGGGTTTTCATGTCTTAAACATTTTACTTTCTTTCAAGAATACATGGACGGACATTTCACTTCATACCCCCTCCCCCTATGGTGACATCGAACCATTCGCTAAGGAAAAGAGGAAAGTTTCAATGCGACTTTGTTTTTTCGATTGATAGCATATATTTTGTGCATTACTGTATTTATTTATTTCCATGCCAAAAACTGTGTCATGAATTGCATATGCATAGCTTGGCGGTGTGGCTTAAAGACTTTCTATGACAACGATTTTTCAAATTAAGTAGCTTTCTCTACGCTATAATAATAAAAATTTTAAAGCAACAACACCGTTATTTACCCAATCGCCTTTAAAGAAAGCGCCAAATACATCAACGATCCCAGTGTGAACGAGCAAATAGCCAGATATAACAAGAATACTGCTTGAAAAATACTTATAGATTGCAATAAAGAGTACGATAGTGTTTTCAACAAACAACTTACCCGAATGACGAATCGTTTGCCTTCGTCTGCAGAATCAGTGCCGACTCTATCGAGAGGCTCGGGCGATGGAAAGTGAAATAGCTTTGGGCTCTTTTTATCTTCATACAGTTTTTGCTTTGGCGCTGAGTTCAGCGAAACGTCAAAATTTTCATCTTCCACATGTAACTTCGGTTTCAGCGCTAAATCATTCAAAGTTCGTGACGCCTCCTTTGATACAGAAGCTGCATCTATCTCCGATTCATCGTATACAAGTCTGTCGTTCAAGTAGGCGTCGCTTGGCTGCGGAATATAAACTCTCTTGCGAATATGTCTTACTGACAGACGAATAACTGGCCCCGGAAAAAGGCGCATTTTCTGAAACATCCACATATGCAACATTAAACAGCGATCTCATTATTTTGAGCTACACAGATGTTCCTAGTTCAATGAACAATGAAGGAGCCGATTGCGATTAATTAAGGAAGTCCTCACCTAATATACAAATTGTCTTAATATCATTCGAATATGGCAGACGCCATCTCTCTAATTCACAATTTTCTTCAAAAACAATTCATCACTTCGATTATATTTTTCGAAACGCTTTTATGCGCAGCTAATGAGAATCTCGAATGTCGGAACACTCCCGCACAGAGTTGCCTGATAGCGATGAAACGCAGCCTTCAACGTATTCGCTGCTACATTCGAAAGGTTCTGAAAACAACGCGTTGTCTATGGGAAAGTCGCACTGAATATTTGGATGGATGCCAGATTTTTACTGTAGCAATTTACTCGGCGATAGCGTTTGACGTGGAGACGAATGCGGACCGCATTAGTTCGCGGGAACTCCAAACGAGGAATTTCGTCTTGAGACCCAGTGAAATTAATTCGCTACATCGTCACGTGTATGAACAGTGATGACGAGCACACATTATCAGTAGACTTGTATTACGCAAATGAAGTATGAGTAAAAGCTCTACTTCTCTTGTGTCAAAAACATAAACTGCAACTAACACAAAAGGCATTAAAAAACATTAAGTTAGCATTATGTCACCGTTACTTATATTGTGCGTTAGTGAGCAGTAAGCCAGCAAAACTTTTAGGCCAAACAACCAAACCGTTATTGACGATAAAACTGCTACTGCATCATTTTACACGCTAAGCCCAAAAAATCACATGTTTAATATAATTGTTCGAAGCATTCATGCTACTGAACAACATATCGCAATGCACTATTAGCATATTCACATAAATAGAAAGCTACGCATAGTAATCTCCTTGATTATATATGCATATTATTATACTGTACTCGGCAGAACCATAGCGTTTTTGGGCGTATTGCTCGTCACGCTTCTTACCGCTTCTTACGCATTACCACGCATTCACTCCGAATTGGTACAAAAATGTCCTCTGTGACAACGGCTACTTTTATTCCGAGCAGTGAGGGATCGTTGGAAGGAAAATGCTCCATATGTGACATCATCTACAAGACGCGCCAGTCGTTCAACCATCATCGTCGCACAAAGCACCTTACTGAGACCGCCGAAATCAAAAAAGGACTGCTCTGCCCAGGGCAGAAGTGCGACAGCGAGTGCGCCAACTACGAAGAGCTCATCGAACACCTGAAAAGCGAGCACGGCATCGATTGCGCCGTAGAGACTCGAAATTTCGACGGTCTTCCGCAGTGCAACGATTGGATCGCGAGCTTGGAGTTAGAGACGAACTGTTCTTTCGTCAACGGAGGTGGAGGCGTCAAACAAGGCAAGGATTCGACCCGTTTATACAAGCGATGCAGTCGGAGCGGGCGATATACCAGCACTGCCGAGTCAAGCAAGAATACGAGAAAGAAGGGCACACGGAAGATTCAGGCTCACTGTCCAGCGTACATCCGCCTTAACGTCGACAAGAATAGCGGTATCGTGAGTGCGAAGATGTGTCTCACGCACGTCGGCCACGAGACCAGCGTCAAGTACATCGATCTGCCTAAGCTCCTGAAAAACGACATTGCTCGACTGCTGAACGACGGACACGACAACAAGACCATCGTCAGTAAGCTGCACGCGGCGAATAGCGACCCGACCAAAGACAGAGGCTATTATCTCACCGAAAAGCACGTCGACTACTATCGAAAGAAACTCGGTTTTGCCTCCGGTAAGTAATAATTACTGTGAATTGTGGCATTAATACGAAACGCGAATAATAGTAAATGTACTCTTTTTAGATTCAACTAGATTTAGCCAAATATACTGTAAATACATATATACCGTAAAATATATATAACGTAAATCTTTGAATAGAAGCCCTGGGCGATTGTTATTTTAACCTAGGCTTAAGGGGGGCTTTTATTCGAGGGTTTACGGTATATATGTATATTTAAAGAATGTGAATAATATGCGAATATGTCAGTTATATATATTTATTTTTATCGTCAGTTTTCTTATAGACTTTTTATTTAATCGCGAGCGTTAGAGCCGCGTTTATATTATATAGAGAGAATGCTTTAATAGCGCTTTAACTCTAACCTGTATATTTCCCTTTGACGTCTATAGCTCTTTTGAATTATTGCTTCTTTTAGGTCGACCAGATCTCGACGATCACGTAGCGGTTGATCTCATCGTCAAGCAGTACGAAAATGACGATAATTCGCCGGTCTTCTTTTACAAGCCGATCGTCGCGTCAGATGACAAGTTCGCCCTCGGTCTGCAAACGACTGGACAACGGCGGCTACTCGATGAGCTCGGCTCGAACGTCATCTCGATCGACACGACGCACAACACGACACGCTACAAGTACCTCTTGTGCACGCTTATGGTGCTGGATGAAGCTGGAGGAGGACAGCCGGCAGCCGAATTCTTTATTGAATCGGAGAGTGAGAGCGATCTCCTGCCGCTCTTTCAAGCTCTTAAATTGCGCCATCCCAGCCTGAACCCAGCCTACTTCATGTCCGACTGCGCCTCTGCATTCTGGAACGCCTGGCAGAAAGTCTTCGACGGCCCTGAAATGCGTACGAAGCGCATTATGTGCGACTGGCATATATGGCGGGCGTGGAATGGACAAATGCAGAACGGCAAGAATAAGATCAGCACAGCTAAACAGCGACGCGTCGTCCGGAAATGCCTCGCGGCGTTAATGAATGAGGACGACGAAGCAGAGTTCAGGCGCAAGTACGACAACATCGTGAACGACCTGTGGATAGCGGGGGAGGAAAGCGTGAAGAAATTCCGTGAGTACTTCCTCCGTTATTACCCAGCAAGTACGGCTCACGACTGGGCGCGTTTTGGCCGGCTACACTCAGACATCGCCACTAATATGCACTTGGAGGCATATCATCGAGTGCTGAAGCAGCGTTTCCTAAACCGTAATTACCGTAATCGACTCGACGTCCTTCTGTCTCTCTTCATCGACGACGTCCCTCTTTTCTACGAACGTCGCCGCTGCCGCGTAACCGTCATGGAGGAGATCGTCACGTCGCGCCAACAACTTGCCAATCGCGACCACGATGCAGCTCTCTACTACATTCTCAACCCGACGGAGATTCGAATCGTCGACGAAGATCACTGGCAGGTGGAGTCGCGGAGGACGGACGTGGAGAAAGAGCCATACGATATCCGGAGGCTGCAAAAAAAGTGCCCATCTGAGTGCCAAGTACGTTTAATCACTTATAATTCGACAAGCCTTAACTGATTTAATGCGCAATTCATGATTAATAAAGAAGAATATATTTTACTTACAAATCGTTTCATAAATAATCGTACATTTGTAATAATAAAATAACTTAATGAAACAAAATCGCCATAAAAGAGGGATAATTTTGCTTGAAAAATTGCGATAAAATCAATTTTGTGTTTCGTAAATAGCAGCAATTAATAATATGCCACAGTTTTGTTGAACGCCCACTACTTTCAATTATTAAAATCATTTTGACACTTACTAATGCTTTTTTCAGATGTTCTGCCGCGTATGCAACGTTTGCCCGCACATGTACACATGTACATGTTTCAAGAACACGCATGAGAGCGGTCGAATCGCGTGCGCCCACATTCACGCGGTTCACTACATGGTGGGAGCGTCGGCCGACGACGGCGAAGACGACGACGATATCATCATCGCGCAACTGCCGGAGCCGCCGGTTGACTCGACCGACGAAAGCGTCTTGGATAGGACGATCGAGTTCGTTTCGTCAGAAACCGACGCCGAAGTCCCGCCCTCTTCGTCAACGCAAGGCAGTCTAAAGGACGCGATCGCTGAAGCAGCACACTTAAAAGATCAGCTGCAAACCTGGCTCCGTCGCCACGAAAATGCCGACGGGAGCGCCTCGGCAGAGTCAATGGTAGCGGCGTTCAAGCAGATGAAAGACATTTTCATCGAAGCGACGGCGCAGGACGAATCGCCCGCTCAAGCTTTCGAGCCCATCGATAAGAGCCGTCGACGCAAGATGTCCCCGCAACGTCGTCTTTCTAGCTTCCAGCAGCGCAGCAAGAAACGGGCCAAAGCTATGACGGAGGAGGAAATCGCCGAGCGACGAGAAGAAAACGAGCAACTCGAGCGCTTCCTCGAGTTGCAAGAGGACGCTGATTTTGTATGATCTGTTTTAATCTACCGTTGTATTACCTGTAATAATAACCATACTAACCCTGCTCAATTTCTTCTTTTATTTGAAAGCCTAAATGAATTAGTGATTTCGATGTCTTTGATTCTTTGCCGGTGTTTAGTGTTTGCGTCTATCGATTCAAATATTAATTCTCTTTTGTTGCCACATATATCAGACATAAACACACACAAACGACGATTACCTATTTATCACGATCTCTCCAATCGCGCACTCAAAAATCCCGCATCGGTGTATTACGGTAGTCTAGAGTTCCCGCGCACTAATGCGGTCCGCATTCGTCTCCACGTTAGCGTTTGGCTTCGCCCGAAAGAGTTTCAAACTATTAATAAAATGTGATTTCGACTTTATTTGAAGAGCTTCTTCTATACGTAGCAGATACTTCGATATTGATGAGTGTAGGAAATCTTCCGAGACAATCGTTCCCAAACAAAAAGCGTTGACTGTTTAGGGAGAGGCGCGTGCTCCAAAGACAGGGGATAACAGCTGAGCAAATTGACATTTTTCAAACGATTCCATTATCTGAAATTTGAGTATTTCCCTGTTTAAGATTTTGCAATAGATACGCCTTAGACACATAAACCGCTACAAATAAATTTGTTATCGTACCAATTTATGGAATATTAAGAACTTTAGTTCTTGTCTACTGAATGGCGACGAGGATTGATCAGTTTGCAGATTACGACAACATCAAGAATACTGAGAAGCGATGAATACGTTAAGTGAGGCAGACGACAATGCCACTTGCATGACTATGTGTCCCGAAGCGGAAATTCGCTTCCGAGAAAGTCGATGTTTGATCCATCCGCTTGAGTCGTCTGACCAAACGGCCTCCACTTCGTCTTCTAAAAGTCGACGGTAATAAAAACTAAGATTTAAAATTTACATTTTACATTAGCGACTTATTCCTAGTACAATAAATATTTGAGGCAGGTATAATGGCGTCTTAGACTGAAATATTTACACTGCAATTGGTTGACAAACTTTCAATACTGAAATATGAGACTGTTCAAGAACGCTCTATTAAATAACGTTTAGTCTTATTTCTTCTCTTTCTTTTGTTATTGATTTTTATCAAAAATCTTACATCATCGGCTTCTATTTCGTTGCTTGTTCCATTAAATTTTTCTAATGTCGAATGATTAAGTGAATATTAAAGAATATTTTAAAATTATAACAAGCTTGTACCATTCACATGCTAAAGTAAAGATACTTTTTAATCATCTTGATTGGTGAAATAAATCCTAGAATGAATGAACACCGCCCACACTTCTTGCTTTTCTGAAATCTTTTAAAAAAGTAGTAAAAGGTATAAGTAAAGCATTCGATTCAAATTGAGATTCACACTATAATTCACATAGCTAAAGATTGAAAAATTAATATTTTTGCATAAAAACAGTCTGTCACCTGCAATGAAAGCCAGAATTAGCTTGTGTGAAGTTTATCTTTGTTTCAGGGCCGATCATAGTCGAATGGTGAAAGTGTACAGCAGACCGGCCGCCGGCAGAGACGACGTCGATCCTTCTCAATTGCGGCCATTTCCCGTGCTCAAAAGGACAGTTAGCTATTTGCTGAGGTAACTTTCAATCCTATGATCACTTTGAATTCTTGTTAAAAAGACTGTTAACTAATAAACACGTTCATAATCTACTCACAAACCTACAAAAAACCTTGGAGATATCGATGGGAAATAAGGATTTCTGCTATCGAATAGGAGATATAGCCGTTTAATTTTGTAACTTTGCCATTCAATTTCCGAGCTTTTCAGAACAAAATTGAATAGCAACGGCTATGATCAATAGTTCCAGGTAGTTGTCTCATAATATTAGCTGTATTCGTTTTAGATTAGCCAATGAATCAACAGCAAGTTGGACGCTAGTGTATGAATTTGTTGCTGATCGGCTGCGCGCAATCCGTCAGGATATGATTATTCAGCGGATGAATCCACTGCACACTCTTGAGCTGCTTGAAGCCATGATACCCTTTTATTTCATCGCCGAATACAGGTATTGTTAGGTGCCATTCAGTTGTTAACAGAGAAGATTGCGATATAAGTTTATTTAATCTAAAAGTGAATCGTTCTTTCGGCGCTCTTTTTGACCTCGCAAATTGCACAACTGTTATTCCGTTCACGGCTGTGACGCTGTTTATATTTGTCTTTTCCACTTTTATATGGACCTTTTTGAAAGTCAAACCAATGGATAAAATATCGCCTTGGAAACGCAAAATGTCACCTTCAGTCGCCCTTAGCTGAAAGAAATGTAGCGTATATTGTTTTCAGCTACCTATGACAAACTGCCAAGAAGTAAGTCACTCACAGTTACCATTTACACTTTGGTAACGACACTTTTCAAACCAAACAGAACGCTTTCCAAATCAAAAGGACATTTTCCGTATTAATTTAAATTTAAAAATGTCTTTTTTGACTTGGAAAGTGTTCTGTTCCGTTTAGAAAGTGTCCAACTTGGTTTTTAAAGTGTCTTTATTAAAGTGGAAATAAAAATATGATTGATAGTCAATTTGTGACATAGGTAGCTGAAAACAATTTATGGTGCATTGCTTTCGACTGGAAGCAACAGGGACTCCTCTTTAAAGCGAAAGTAGTCTATATTTGGGCATTACAGGTGTGAAAGCCGCCACTGTCCCGGTTACGATCGAAAGCTACATTCCACACAGTTGGAAGAGTGTCTCTGTCGATGGAAAGAAGTCTTCCTACTCATTGGCTCTTCATCCGATATTTCTCTCTGCTATTTACTCAGGAATGCCGATAAGACGGAAACTTATCAGGACTATACCGAGTGGAAGACTCAATTGCCACCCCGCTTACGATCTGTTGTTGGTGACGCGATTCAAGCGTTGAAAATGAACAATTTTTGTCGGTTTCTCAGGATTGTTGGACGGCTGCCGACAGCTGCATTAAGGTTGG
>NIUQ01002812.1:0-20209 GCA_002796945.1 Plectus sambesii
ACAATCATTGGAGGCCCACACTATCAACCTATCGTTCATTTGAAAATTTTCGATCTTCTAAAGCCGATATTCGCCGGAAGGTTTCCGTAATTAGCTGATTCGAACCCCCTTCGTGCTCGGTAGTTACTGCTTCCTAAACAATCTCCACATATGACACTAGGACATAATTAAAATGTATCGCTTTCATATAATTGGCAGTTGACAAGCGATTTCTGCGAACGACCATAAGATATATGCAGAATGACAAAGAGGCATTGAGAAAGTTGAGGTGATAACAACAATCCAGTTACAGTCGAAACGTTGCAAGTAAATCAAACGAAGCGCTGTAACCTAGTTGTTTTTTACTATCAAAATATATGAGAAATTTTATTGTTTGATTATACTGAAGACATTAGTTGTAAATACCATATCATTTTATGATACTTTCCGTAAAATTTGGTAATCTTAAGGTTTTGATTAGTCTCTCTACATTTAAAAGCATCTTTTAAGTGAAAGGCGCTACCTATGGGACACCAGCGCCAGTGAGTCACATCGATAACTCTCCATTCTACTCCTCAAAGTTTCCTTTTAAAGAGACATTGAATAGGTTGACAATTATCCACAGACTTGCTTTGTAGAAAACTTCTTTCACACTCGCGGGACAATGGTTCATCAATTAGAATCACAACCGCGCGGCTCATTGACGCGCGAATAATGCCTCATACCCTGCCCGAGGAACTTTCAATAGCCCGCGCCTTTTCCCAGGCAAGATGTTCGCTCAAGAGAAAACGATATTAACTGTTGGCGCAGAATACTGCTCGTCAAGCTTGATCATTTGATTTTCGCTTTCGGACAACAGAGACAGTACTTGGTTAATGAAATTGATGCAAGAAACGCAACAAGTTTGCTAGTGAATCCAAAATGCAACGATTTCTGCGATAGAAGGCTGTTATGGAAGCAGCGGCTTCGCCGTCACCTAATTTTTAATAATCGCGACTACTATGAGATCGTTAGGAAGAAGGTAACTAGCCTTCGCGGGCGGATAAATTCAGAAATAGGGAGAGTGCTGCTACAGAATTTAGCAGCCAGTTAAAGATCACAATCAGGAATAATGGAGGCGATACAAAGATTCAGCTCTTCTATTGGGGCTTTCCCTCAAAAATGGCGAAATAGCGGTGCTGTTCGATGGTTAAACAAAGAGCTATAGATAGTCCGCGTAAGTCTGTTCGCGCAAATAAGTCTTCGAGCCGCGCTCGTTTCACTCAACGCGGCAATCAGGTCGCGACGTTGTCAGAAGCAATTACAACTAACGCTGTGCTTCAATTTAATTAAGCGTGCCGACGACGTTGCCACGGCGACAAAACCGACGACGACCGGCTAGTTGGCGCTCGATCACGAGCTCGGAGAACAATGAGACATCGATATGTCAACATTTGTGCCAAGTACATTTCGCGCATTCGTTGATTTAATTCAAAATATCCACATCTTGAAAGTGAGCAGACGTCTGGCTATTATCGCCACAAATTTAAAGAGCGCCATGATGACGCCATAAATTTAATGCTGCACTAAATGTGGACATTGATTGACGTCAGGGGGTGCAAGCGAGGTACGTCCTCTTACCCACTCCGACTTTCCATCTCTGCACCGGACACTTTAGCCACAAGCATCTGCGTGACAAAATCTCACTCAGAAGCAATGCAAGGCTATTTCTACGGTTAGCTGAAGCTTAGAAACGACCAAGGGCAGTAATCTGTTGAACATTTGACTAATCTCTACATAGAGCATTCTCTTTCTTATCGAATACTGTTCCTAGCTGTTGCACGCACCTAATGTTCTTGTCGAGATATCAGACAGTATGACTAACGCAAAAATGCTGTTGCAAAATGGTCCCATTATGCTACCATGAGGCTGCAGAGATCCCCGATAAGCAAAAACTAGTCTCCCTCCATTCCAGTTCAATTTGTTTGTACTTTGCTCTAGCCATTCATCAAGAATTAGTTTTGATGCATTGCTTTTAGTGGAATATTCCAACTGGTAAGTAGATGAGAGCAATCAATAATCGAAATTGGGTATGCAGTCAAGACCCGGAGACACAATGCGAACGTCATAAGTACCATCTTGTATTCGCAACCAAGCACCATGGCAATTAGACAACAGCCGGCACTAACACGGCGGCTAGCAGAACAACACCAAAAGAGCGTATACTCTGCCAATGGTATATAACGCTCTCGGCCGCTTAACGTGAAGCTATACTTTTTTTCAGGTAAAAACGGTTATTATTACTCAATCGAAAATAATACGTTTAAATAGGTAGCTGTATCTCTCTTAATTTATATAGGTATTTTATCATGAGTTAAATGCACCATTTTAAATACAATCCACCAAAAGCTCATTAGAATTAAAAGAGTTTCAGATGATTGAGGATTAATAAAGTAGGAGGAATATCCTTTGCACTAAGTGCGGTTGTGCTACCAAATGAGCAGCACTCTTCGAACGGCGTTCGGCGATTGAACTCTGGGACCTATTTCATGCTCAAATATAATAATTTCAGAACAGCGGTACGGTCACTTACGGAAATATCATGTCGCAAGTGCCGACGATTCAAAAACAGCACGCTCGGCGGCTTCTACTCTTACGCAATGGCGAAACGATGTTCCCACCAACCTACTGGTCCTACAACAACAGAACGTTGAAAACGTGGGATAAAGTGTGCGAAGATATCTCGATGAAGATACTGCCGACGCGAAAGAATATGTGGGGTCGAGGCGGTAAGCGATGCGGCGCGGAACAAAGCGCGTCAGAGTCTCTTTGTATGCTAAGAATGAGACACACCCGTAGAGTCGTTCAAATTTGGCGCTATCGATTGGCATTTAGATCGAGCTAGCACGCAGGAGGATTAGGAAAATGATCATTTTGAGCGCTTGGAATGCCAGATGTCGTGAGGCTTCATCTTTGGCGTCAGTCGTACGCCAAACATGGCCGATCAATTAAGGAAATGCGTTTGTTTGTTTGTGTCGCGGCGGCCGCTCCGAATTAGACCGCACGCATTGGACAGGATTCTTTGATGCGAAAGCGATAAACACAGTTTAAGAGAATATGCTCTTCTCGAACTTATTCTAATGCGATTTCGAACACTTTTCAACTTCAAAAACATGTCCTCCACTACTAGTGACAAAATGAAAGGGTCGAAAGTATTCATCATTTCTGTCACCTGTGCTTTTAGATGATCAAAAATATCACCAAGTATAAAATAATCAATGCAGTTGAATTATTATATTTAAACTCTGTTGTTGATTTGTGCAGTTCGACCGCTATAAGAAAAGCTTTCTGTAAACGGAAGTAAGAGGACAAGACCGCAGTACCGCCGTCCTATCATTTAGCAAATTAACCTGAGAGAGATCTATAGTTATGTCAGAATTGCTTGGAAATATCAACCTTTATTAAGGCACTGGTGTTCGAGCGCTGTGTTCGATCGACGGCGACATACGAATTACTTCAATTGACCAATTGCACGACTTTATTGAAGGAGAAGATAATGACGTAGCGGTGATTTGCGGTCCAGAGCCCTGGAAAGACATCAAAGGGGGTTATCGCAGTCTCATTCCCGAACAGAAGACACCGCGAGACGGCAAGTTCAGTTTTAATTTTCCATTTCGCCACACATTAATTAGTACGTGATCTATAAATTTGTGGACGGTTGCGTGCATTTTGAGATCAACGTCATCAGAAAGGTGTTGCGCAAGGTTTCACATTCCATGCAGAAAACAATCCAAAATAGAAGATACTCTATATGAGATCTGCCTATTGGAGTAAAAAGGAAAAATAAAAGTGGGAATCATATAGCTAGAGCATGAAAATAAAAGTCATGAAATCAGAAGGCAATAAGAAAAGTAATCTGCTTTCGATTCAAATATTCCTTCTTGAGATCAACAAAATATTGACCTGCTCCTCCTATCTTTATTGCATGGCGACAAGTCAGAATCTTAACGCATTTAATGACTTCTCTTCGTGCCTATGGGATATGCGCTTTAAACGCCATTCCTGCCACAAATCCACCAAAAGAACAGGAAAAAAGAGATATTGATGAGATCAAAATATGTGACCAAATACAGCGTTCAAGGGCATTTTAATGCAGAAATAAATGGGACAATCTTATGTTTTTTAGAGAAGGATTTTTAATTTCTACGAGTTCTCTAGCACTAAGAGACTATCGTGGCAACAAAAAAGCTGTCTCCATAGCCATTCCGCTCGCTTGTAAGCGTCAAGCTAGTCATAAATAGTTAATGATGCACTGCGCACCCGAAGACCATAGATTCGACGCGACTACACAGAATGTCATTTTCTCCGAGCTATTTCTGGTCGCTGCGCCAAATTGAAGAGCTAAGGATTTATTCATTAGAAGTCAATTAGACCAAAGGATACAGCCTTCTATTATCAAGGAATTCTCTACAGAGGCGCGTAAGAAAGAATGCAATTTCGCTGCAGTAATCCGAAATTTTGAACATTTCTGTTAGGTCGTAGTACAAAACTTCAGCTAACGTAGGACAGAATGGTATCAAAGATTGGCCGCTATACGGCGGCGCGTGCTCCCCAATGCAACAGCGCGCGACGGTGTCGGCTAATTACGTACGCCGTACGCCGCCGCCGAGGAACTTGGACTGAAGTTGAATTTCAGCCACTGCACGTCGTTGTACGTCGCGTAGCGCCCGTACGCGTCGCTGCATTGTGGTCGATCCTTTAGAACCTTTTGCGGGGGTAAATATTCTGGCGACACCCGACGCAAGCTAACTATAGCTCCAGCCACAACCGGCGACCGATCAGTCTTCGCGCCACGTATTGAATAGTCATTTTATAATTCGTTTAGTCATTCTGGCTAGACCCTGTGGAAGCAGCCAGTCTGTACGCCGCTTTTAACAACTGAACACTCTACTGAACGTGTTAAGTCAACAGGAATCAGTAGCTTAGCATTATAAATAAAAGAGCTTAGCCTTAGAAATAAAAAATACGAATAACAGGATGAATTCAACTCAGTTTGAACGGAGCGGCAAAGGTGTCTCACCTAACAGCTACGCGCAAAAGCAACAGTGTCACATTGTTCCGCTCTCGCCCATTTCCTGACAAGATTCAATAAGAATTTGAACAATACAACATAAACTATATTTTGACGGTGATATTATACTCGCTGAAAGGCGCAAACGTCGTCTGCAGCAATCTTTTCCTCTTTTATTTCATTTCGGCGGCTGTTCCGTCGCTTAAAGCTGTATCTACAACAAGTAAGAAAGAGCAACGACCAAGGAAAGGATTTTGTCGCAGCTAAGAGCAAAATAAAGTTGCACTGGTGAATTTACTTTGGCAGGTTCACGAAGGATTAGCAATATATTCAGATTGTACACTACACGCTCTTGTCGTAATGCATTTGGCCATATTTCAATTCCCCAGTAGAATTATATTACGTTCTTAACAATATAGCCTACATTTTAGCATCAAAGTCGGAATATCAAGAGCCAAAGCAGAAGCCATCATATCGCGATATAAACAAGAAAAAGTATGGCAACATTGAAAGATCGGAAGATGAAAAGCTGCACAATCGTACCAAAGTCGCGCCAGTCCGACGTATTTTCGTGCGCAAAAATGGCGATGCACGATTTCAGTAAGTCCACAGATTGTGTCCGATAGCGTGGAGATCGCAGCAGTGAGTGCAGGAGTTAACGAAATCATAGAAAGGCATTTTGAGTGCCGTCGAAAGAAATGGAATTTTTAGAATAGCTGGATGGGCAAATGCAAGTGCCTAGAAATATGCTCCGAGCTCTGTGAGAATATTACAATTAGGGGCAGAACGCAGCATGTTGTACATACGATTGAAATGTTAACACGCCTGCTGACCGCGACGCTGCCCTTAACAACCCTTGAGCTTGCATTCTTGGGATATGCAAACTGCTGAATCACCAAATCCGTGTCATCACCATCATAAACTACTATTTTGTACTCTCCTATAGCAGGGTTCCGAATGAAAAATTTTGAAAAAAAGTTTGTCCTTTTTAAAGATTTTTCCATTTTGGGAGCCTAAATTTTGAATGCCATTTTAAAAAAATATCCTTTTTTCTGTGTTATAATCTTCTATTTTTTCAAAATGATCTTTTTTTTAGAAATTTTGGCCTTTTTATCAAAGAAAAGGACAAAAAAGGACGTTCGTTGAAATAAGGACATTTCTTTTTAAAAAGGACATTCAAAACTAAAAAGATTTAGGGTCCGAAAAAGGACATTTCTTTTAAAAAGGACAATTCGGAAACCTGTCCTATAGCCTCACCTATAAGCACTACAGGAAGGACAGCGTGGGCGCGTTTGAACTGTCTATTCTGTTCGCGAATAAAAGATAGAAGATCGATTTGTGACGAGCGAGGGATGATATGAATGCCACAGGATGAAACGAGGCATGGAAGCCTCACCCGTCGCTCTTCATGAATTGATCATCTATCTTTTGTTCGCAAACAGAATGGAGAGTCAGAATGCTCCCACGCTGTTTTTCAGCAATATTTGACAATGGACCAAAATAACTCCAGCATTTCCTCACTTGTAGACAGCTCAAATGACTAGACTAAATGGTAACCCGATCAGTACTTGTGGTTAGATTAACTGTTTTGCAGGCCAAAGACTTACATTTGGCGTCTCGGTCAGACATCAAAGCTTGAGCACCTGAAAACAGAATTGACCAAAATTGCACCGCCTGCACACGGAAATGTCAAGATTATCTACGACATGAAGGGAAAGGAGATCACCGACGAGAGCCAGATTAAGGACGGACAAACATATGTAGCTGCTGGAGACACGGAATTTGACTTGGGGTAGGTGCGACTGTGCTTTCCGCTGACAGTGAATGAATCACTCGGGTCAACATGGTTTACTGAATTGTAAGAAGAAGCAAAGTACTAGGCGAAACACATTTGCTTTCTATGTCAGAGGGCGTAAAAAAGATAAATTTGAGATGGATATGGGGGAGCATCAAGTACGCCTTGGATAGTGAGATCAAATTAATTGTGCTGCAATTTGATGATGAATAGTTCGGGCACCCACGGGCGTACGGAGATCATTGCTGAGCCAAGCAGGATATATCAAAAAATTACAGAGAAGACGAGCAGCTGACAGATTCGGATGACGACAAATCGGTGAGACCCGATCGCCGCAGGGCGCGCTCGCAGAACAACGTCGGTGCAAACAAACAGCAGGGCAACGGTAAGAATGGTCAAATGAGGGATACCGAAGAAAGCCTCGACGAACGTCAGAAAAAATGGAAGAATCTCACCGGAGAGGAGCTGACCGACAAAGAACGCGAAGAGATTGATCGTCGAGACAGACAGTTCCTAAATCAGCACTTTACGTACGAACCTTTACTTACATACGTACCTACCTCTGTTGGTCCGCTCATCTGTGAATCAATCATATCAATGGGCCGAAATATGAAGAATGTGTCGGAAGCGACATGTTAGTGAGTTTCCAAGAGCAATGTCCATATTAATCCAGTGGTTGTGATACTAGTACTGAAATAATGGAAACACAGTATTAGTTTTAGTATTTATGGGAAAAGAGAAACATTTTGATATCCACCCATCCGTACGAAAAATATTGATGGAGAGACGGGCAGAAGTGTATGTATTCCTGATCTGTAGATACTTTAATGCTAAAAATTTGTAGAACAGACAGTTGACTTGGGAAATAGCAATTATGCAAAGCAGAATGAAATGCTTTTGGAAAAAAGACACCATTACTACTCCTAGGCGCCGATGAGCGCTCATATTAGTCATGCGCCAATAAAACGGGCAGAGAAAGGAGGCTCAATGTTGAGCCATGCCTACCAGGAAAGGCTCAACCTCAAAACGTCTACAATATGAATAATTGATTTTCAGACAACAACGACAAGTCCGGCGCAGTAAAAGCGCGCACATTTTCAATCGAAAGGATCAGACGAATCCGGACGCATACCTAATCTAGTAAGTTTTCACATTATTATGACTTTTTGAAGTTGCACGATGAAAGAGTAAGCGGTTTTCCAGCGCAATTTCTGAGCCCTAACATACATTTTTACTCTCTTTAATCTCTTAAATGCTGCTTCTTATATGAAAATAATTTTACTGTCGTAAAAGCAAAAAAAATATAGCCTGCCAACTACTTTAAACCTTTCAGCGCCTTCCGCAACGGAGCAGGCAGCGACGCGCAGTGCGTCAACTTTAATCGAAAACAGTTGGAAAAAGGGATGCCCATCGTATTGGAAATCATTGCGAAACGATTCAGCATCAATCCGAAAAAGTAATTCAACAATTCTAATTGAAGCAAGTGCTAAAATACTGAGAACCATAAATGTTATTTTCAGACTGTGTGCAATGGACGGTCGAGAAATCAAGTCGGTTAGAGAGCTGATTACCAGGGGATCTTATGTGATCATTCCCCTCGGCGAGCAGTTCCGCGACACATGGTATTTTTTGCCATACGGCACTGATATGGCATTCTAAACCGTTTACACCAGGCTAAAAAAATATATGCTACGATACCGTGACACGCCCAGGCGTAATGATTCCCCACCATTTTTGACCATCGGAAAATAAACAACTTCCAGGTCGTAGCAGCTGCGTAAAAAAATAGTCGTAAAGTACACATTAATATATTACGACATGCTTGCGCAATTGCTGCTGTCATTTTTATCGATCACTTCAGAATAATGCGCTTTGTGAATCACGTCGTCACGGCCTCGTTAACATTTTACCTCAATCGCTCACTAAACCTAACTTATTTAGCTCCAGTTGTCATCCAATTATTCTTTTGTTTTATCTAATTACACGCTGTTTACCGCATTAATTCGCCTTAAGCATTTATCATAATGTAATGGAAAAAGTGAAGCCAATGTAATCTCTTTTCAGGTATTTCCTTCCAAGTCAGGCAATTGACACAAGCGAAGATCCGGAGAGCGACAACGACAGAATAGTGGGCAACGACTCGGACTCGGATAATGGCAATCCAAGGTTTCAAGATTTCTTTTTACCACATTCTTTTTAGTAATTGAGTGCGCATCAAATAGCTGCAAGAATAAACTCATGAATTTTTCACTTCTATATGGATATTTTCATAAATAATTTGATTTAAAGTGCCTTGTTTGATTTCAAAAATGTCCATATTTAAGTGGGAATGGTTTATATCTTTGCACCCCTAATGAAAACACACTATCACTTGAAATGTCTTGACTGTACCCGCCTTAGGCGACGTGATTCAAGAACAGAAAGCGACCGTGATGATGACAGACGTCGTAACGCGGCAAGATCCCGGTCGGGCAACAGACCGGCAACAAGCAGAAACCGCAACAATTCCAAGGTTGTTCAAGCAGTTGATAATAGTTGGATTTTCTTTTTCATCTCGATTCATTTTAGCAGCGGCCACAAACGCAAGACGGCAGACGCTCACAAGTGAAATCGCGGAACGCTAATGCAGGTAAGGCTTATGCATCAAACAGAGTAGGCAAAGCCGTGACTAATTTGGACAGAAAATGATTTTCCCTTCCTAAACGAGTCCATTTCGTTCCTTGGCCTTGAGATGCTAACTGCCATCATTCGGTCCTGCCTCCGTTGTTCCAAAATGTCATTGCATTACACTTGAATAAATTTCAGCCTACAACTCGAGACGTGGCAGCAGCGCTGGAGAACTGCGTCGTGCCAAATCGCGATCGACACGATATTAATTAAATCCAATCGTGCACAACTTAATTATCGCCAACGATGAAGATATACGTTTGTATTCTAAAAGAGTAAAATAATGCTTTGCTTCATAATGCATGTCACTACTGTTTTTTATGTCATGTATAAAATTAAATACTTTATTGGTGTATGTGCTTGCAATACTTGCTTGCCTCTGCAACTGTGACCAAATGAATCTGTGAACTTAACAAAAAACGTTCTGCTAATGTTCCGCAACTACGTGCCAAATTAATCTTAAATGTATTTAAGGTTCTATAAAATCTGATTTGAAAAAACTCTTTGGCAAATTATTATTGAATTATTGCGCTGTCATCAGTCATCGTATCTGGACCTTTGGCTTGATCACTTAGAATGAAGCATGTTCTTAGCATGCCGTTTGAGGACCTTTTGCAAAAATAACGCTCCTGCATACATTTAAATATGCTGCCAAGACAGAGCAATGATACAAAAGCAAACGCATTCGCAACCGGATTCATCGTCATATATCTATACAAAGTCGAGTGTTGTCGGCAATCGCTAAGTGGTTGCTGTTGCTAACATAAATGCCCATCATGTGTCTCTGTCACGCGCCGATTATATTTGGAGCAGTGTGAAAACTGATATTCTTTTTGATTTTGACGAACCTTATTCCAACGGCCCATTTATTTTTTTATGACGATGCAGCTTCTTCTCACAGCTCAACTAGAATCCTATTTTACTCGCAGTTCAAACATTTTTGTGTTGCCAACTTATCACCACATCTGCGAGGAGAATGATTAACGGGCACATGATTGTATTAGGCATCCACTGAATAAACAGCATTTGCAGCACTCACATTATTGGACAAAACGGAAGTTCACGTCATCAGTTGCTTGCAAGTTGAGCAAATTTTTTTACAAGTTACGAAGAGTATTTGATTCGTCTCTGGGACTAAAATGAGCACGTGAGTGCAGTCAATGGCGTCTGCCTCACCAAAGATATGGACAGTCTCAAAAAATCGTTCAATTAAATGCGTATTGAAGCAAAGTCAATTTCGCAATTCACGATATCAGGCAGCGCCGGAAGTGACGTTAATGCGGTAGTGTGAAGACCGAAACTGGCTGTTTTTTAGTTAGTTCCTGGTCCGCAAGGTAATTCTCAGTGCTGGCCAGTCAGGAGGAAGTGGCAGACGCAGCTCACAGCTCGATGACTCAAGTCAAAAAATCAAATTTAGTCGATCCAAGGAGCTGCTTAGCTGCTTTGCGCGTGCGTTTAGAATTATATTGATTGTCAACGCGCGGCGGTTTCTATTGAATGCGCAAAATGCGTCAATTTTTGACAAGGCAACTTGGCGACGACGAATGAATGAGCTTCTCTCATGCTAAAATTCAGCCCTCTGTACTCACATGAATGATGGCTAAATTTTTTTGCGTCACGAAATCAATATGGATTTGAGCTTGTGACATTTTAGTGCTCACATTCGCATATGTTCGCGTAAGTGCGGAAGTGAGCAGTGCTATGCTAGTACCATATATAATCTCAAGTCCGTGTTAAATTGTGATATCGCTATATTAATTCTATAAAATTCTGTCAGACAGTGTATGGCATCGATCGAAATTGAGAAAATTCTCTTTAAGCTGCAAAACCGTATTCTACTTGACTATTTCATAGCCTTACTCTGCGTCTATCGTGATGATTTCATGGACTGTTCACGCACGGCGATTCTTATGAAAAGAGTGAAATGAGTTGAAATATATAAAGACGTAATGAAGTGCAGATGAGTTTAGGAGCTAATGCTAGCTAAGTTTCCGGGTGACGTAAATCAACGCTGTTTTGAGCTTGTGGCATTGCCGATACTAGCGAACGCATCGAATAGCAACAACGCGAGCGTGAGGCTTCTCGCTCATCTGTTCAAGGGCGGCTGTTTGAGGGATCACCTAGGGCTATATTTAATACACTGAATGTGAACGTATGTTCCAAGCTCTTCAGCTGCGAGCTTGTGAGAAGCTCTTTACTGTAGAACAATTTGCTGAATCGTTAAATCAACTGAACTGCTATCGAGAATATCTACTTTATTAATTTTGATGTTGGGAGGGTTCATTGCACACATAAACCAAATGCGGTGATAATGTGGGCAGAAAAAATCTGCAACAGCAGCAAGGAATTTTCAACAACTGAACCAGTCCTGTATTCGCTATCGTAACAATAGGATCGTCGATTTCGCGTGTCGTGTCGCATCGCGTCGATTGTTGGCGAGCGGCAAATTTTCTATAAAAGCGAAAAACACGTTAATGTGACTAGACGGCGCAGCGGCGCCGAGTCTGCGGACTTTTACCATGCACTACCTCGACCCTCTGTGCTCGAACTAGTTCCGCTAACTTTATGTGCGACATAATTCAATACCGCCTGTGACATTATCGGTGCTGAATTCCGCATTAATTAATGTTCATACGGGAGTGAGCAGTATTGTGAAAGTGTCGTGCATATTTCTCTCTTCATGTGAAACTCTGACGTCGCAGTATTACCGGTGTAAGATTCTCTGGGACAGAGTAAAACATTGCTCAAGAGTGAGAAATGTTCTGTTCAAGCTGTAAAACTATTCTTTCAAATAATTTTAGAGCCGTGACATAAGAAGCATAGTTTTACAGTTTGATATGCGTCAGGCCATCTTCAGCGACGTAAAAAGTAATTAACGTTACTTAAACCGCCACCCCCTTGTGGACTTATCTTCGTTTTTTTGTTTATACAGTGACTTAATTAGCTATATCCAATGGCGCGTTCTCTCTTGAATTTGCCTGACGTGACCTTATTGATCTTTTAGCCTCCTCCGGGAAATTGGCCGTTTGCAACAAATTCTTTGTAAGAGAAGACTAGCGTTTGGCAGCTGCCTGTCTGCTCCGCAGCAGACGTCAACCCCGACACAAAATCTTCCCACCAGCCAACTGTTTTAGAGACCGCGGACAGGTACGAAAATTCGAACGTTTTAACCCCCTTCGCCCTCTTTACTCTACACGTGCTTCTCAGTTGCACTCATGCGCCTAAAAAATTGAAAGTTTTTACCAATGTAGGAAACATTAGAAGACATGCCGTACGCAAAGCGCCGTTGTGTTATGAATGAACAGAAGTTCCGTTCCAAGGGCCAAAGAGCGAAACTCTGTCTTGACAGTTTCATTTAGTTACTCATTTAACGAGCGAGTATTATTTCTTCAGAATATATCAGTGGAGCAATTGATCTCCTTACGGTAGAATGTCTGGAGGACGGAACAGAGAAGACGATGCCCGAAGCTATAATGAAGGAGCTGTTGGAGGACAAAATAGTGCGCAGTCAAACTCTGTATGTAATGGGATCGATGATATAACGCAGCAGGCCAATCAACTTTCCTTGTAAGACTGTTTTGCGACGGCTTTCAATTCTGTGCTTTATTGTATTCAATAGGCCATGGTCTTTTTTAAGAAGAGCATGGATTGGGTGGATAATATCAGTAACTACGTTCCAGATAACTGGACACCTATGATCACTGACACCTACATATCTTTAAATAAAGTGCATTCAGAAAAGCGAGAATGGCACTTTTTGAGGGAAAATACAAAATAATCCCCCACGGTACCAAAAAGTGCTCAAGATAATCAGGTGCCTAGAAAAAGTAGTTGAAATGGGTATTACTGTTGGTAGAGCGCCATGTTTATTAGGGGGTGCACTCTAAATAGGCACTGAACTTTCATTGTACTTGTTTGCTGTTTTGTAGCCAAATTTTATTGAACATTTATTTTCAGTCGAGAACCATCGCCTGCGGACAGTCCAACCGTCAATCACCCTCAGTCTGCGGACCACAATGTAGAGGGCGTAATATATTTGATAACGTGCGACATTTGCGACGCTAAATATGTCGGGCAAACAAAATTATTGAAAAAGCGCCTTGCTAAACACAGATTTGATATTCGAAGGGAGGAAAAAAGGAATCTTTTGGTTCAGCATTTCATGCAGGAAGGACATACTAAAGAATGTTTCACTGTCACAGTTCTGGAAGTGGTTGGAAATGATAAACGGAAACTTAACGAAAGAGAAAAATACTGGATGGAAACTTTATTTGCGCGCCATTTTTCTCGTGGTGGTCTTAATATGAGAGCGGCCCCCGGATGGTTTTAAGGAACTCTTTTTTTAGCAAGACTGAGATTTGTCACCAAAACGTGGCTTAAAAGGATTCTGTAAATGTTATTCATCTTAGTTCATATACCTTTGAATATAAAATCAATATTGCAATAACAACGATTTTATAGAAATAGTTCTGAATGTTAAGTCCAAATTTTGAATTTAAATGCAGTCCTGGTTTATCAAGTTTTGAAAAAATATCTGTGATCAAAATATTTAGTTTTAGCCACATCTTAGTCATGTGGTTTACGCGTGAATAAACTTGAGAAAAAAATCCAGATTTTTCTGTTTCTCCGTTTGGGGCCTATTTCATAAAACTATTGAAAGTTGAGAAATTGAGAAATACCTTCTCAATTGCTCGATTTCCGAAGCAGCAGTCTTATGTAATAAACCCTTTTTGTCTAAAAAGCGTTAACGTCTCCTTTAGCGTTGAAAAATTTACGATGGTTACGAAATTCATCTGTCGATAGAGCGTATGACATGCTTCTCAAAGTATTTTTGCTTCTTTTCAGTATAAACCTCTTTGTAAGGGACTATGAACTTCTAAAATTGCACTTTAAGTTGCTGTATACGATAATTAACGTTATTGATAACTCTCCGTACGAATTTTAGAATATTGTCATGCTGCCTCCTCTCGTGACGGTTGATTAAAATTCCAATCAACTCGTTCTATTCTCATAGATAATGCTGCTGTGACCTACAGCTGACTTTTGTCCAATTGTTATTTCAAGCACTTTGCGTATTAGTGTAATATTTTGCTTTAATACAGCTTGTCAGTTTACTCTTGATGTACCCACCGCGCTTCAGATTCATGTTCGTCAGTTTTATGCTCTTACTAACTGAACTGTAACTTTGATGCTTTGTATGTATGTGTTGCGGTTCTCCACAATTGTACGTAATTGGTGTAGCTTCATTTTGCGCGTTTACAGTCGGCCGCACGGAAGCGAGTCGCATCAGTACCGTAATCTGTAACTCATTAATTCAAGTGTTTTTTAAAGTAAGCAGGTAACGTACATAATTGGCATGGATACTAACAGAATTTATGATGGTTTGCACAAAAAATATCATATATTCTGTAAGTAACCATGCCAATTATGTACGTTACCTGCTTTTCTTTTAAAAAAACACTTGAATTGTTGTGCTAAACGATACGGTACTGGTGCGACTCGTTTCCGTGCGGTCGACTGTATATCGACCGCCATATGGGTCGCTTCATGTTTAACTGTTTTATGTTAGTGAGTACCAACCCACCTGGTGACACAGTGTGCATTTCTGTAAGAACAACCCATGGAGGGAACGAAGCACACATCGAAGATCAATACTGAATCAAACTAGGTGGATAGGCGGTTGATCTTGTTTGTGTGTCGATTGATATAACCCTATAATCCGCTATCATATAATCCCATTGTCCGTTGTCATATAACCCTATTCTTCTTTGCTTTATAACCCATTATGTCTCTGCTTGACTTGTATAGTTGGGAATAAACGGGAAAAGCCAAGTTCGTCTTACCCATATACCATATAACCGCCAGAACAGCAATAAAGAGTAGCCAGGTAAGGGCTAACAAAGAAATAAAAAATTCTATTGTAAAATGCAACATTATACGAACAGTATTTTGCGCATTTATTCGTTCCTTAACATAGGCATTCTGTCTTTATGTGCTGTTTGCACAACATTACTCCTATTAATTGGCCTTTTTGCCTGTTTCTTTTCCCATCTCGTTTTCTCACCCCTCCACACTCGCGAGTCTACGAATAAACTACGGTAAAAGTGCGCGATGAATGCAAGCCGCGAGTGGCACAAATTTGATTAGACATCTTTAGAACTTTCGCTGAAAAGCCGAACACATTCGTAAAGAGTAAGCTGCAGAAGATTTCGAGATGCTCATCGGTTATAGTAGAACATGAATGACTGTCATGTCAGCTTCCATTCCAATTCAATTACATATCTGTGGGAATAGCAAATGTGCGGCGTGTCCATGGTTCGTAAAATAAATTTTTTAAGCAACATTACAAGCACATAAAAACTCTAATGAATCATAAATATTACGTATCCATTACTGTATATGAGTTCAAAGTCAAAGGATGCAATATGAATTGTTAACCTTCCAACACTGTCTTCAGTTTCTGAACTGCACATTCACGAACAGTAGTGTTTCGGGTTTAGTCAAACCTTCTCGGCTGATTTTGATTGGCATCGCCTTAAATTATATTAATAAAATTATGCTGTCATTAAAGTAGTATGCGTATAAGCTCGTGATTAATAAAACAGCACAATACAGTATGGATCGCAGCGCTTCACGAAAGGCCCACTTGTGCCGATTGCGTCATTACGCGCCAACGGCATTGCGCACCCAATCTGTGTCCTCCCCGCCTATCAAATTCACCATCGACGCGCCGATAGGTCAGCGGTTGCGACCCATATTGTAAGTTTTGCAGGAATCTTAAATGCACTTCCTGACTACAGATGACCCCACTGAGGACTCTATCAGAATCACTTACCGCAGAAGAATCGCTTGGAGTGAATGAAAATCGTTTGATGAGAAACGCCAGAGCCATTTTGATTTCCATTTGTGCAAATCGCATTCCGATACAGT
The DNA here is from genome assembly GCA_002796945.1 of Plectus sambesii. Classification (NCBI taxonomy): domain Eukaryota; kingdom Metazoa; phylum Nematoda; class Chromadorea; order Plectida; family Plectidae; genus Plectus; species Plectus sambesii. The sequence continues at coordinate 16,422 of NIUQ01002812.1, forward strand.
TTCTTGGCCCGAATCCGAAGGGCAAGTACGAGAGTGGATCGCGTTGCGCTTTAGCTTCCGGAGTGAATCTGAAGCTAGGCATAAAATAAACCAACCTGCGGTTTTAGAAATTCGTCTATGAACTATCACTTAGCATTTTAAGTAACCTTTAAAAGCTCAGTAAATCGTATTAAGGATCCTTTCTCATAAAACTGTTGAGCGTTAAGAGCAATGAAATTGAGTATTATTTGCTCGATTCTCAACATTCAACAGTTTTAAGAAACAAGCCCTTGCACAACGTTATCAAACGAAGAGGTGTCTATACTGTATGCAAACACGCAGAAGACTTCCAATCTCAATTTTAATAGAATGAAAACGACTATTTCAGTGTTGATAGTTTATTTGAAAATCACGTAGTCTTCCTTATCGTTAAATATTTATTACAGCTCTCGCTTTTGCGGAGAACTGCAAATATCGTTCCAGCGAATATTTTCCCCCTCAATGCACACGATATTGTAATAAAAATGCAAGGAAGCAACAGTTCTTTTATGATTCAAGCTTACCTATCTGGATCAAACATTTGTGGATTTGGGTAGTTCTTTTCGTCGTAGTGAATGACATAAATCGGCGCGCTGACAGCCACGCCTCGCTCGATTTTCAATCCATCGATTGTGATATCTTTTAAACATTCTCTGTTAATTCTAAACTTGAGAGAAATTATTAATTACACAGCATTCCTTAAAAACTCTGAAGAGTAAACAAAATTCATCAGTGAATATCATAAATACCATTTCCGATATAATAAGAGCATTTTCTAAAACGAATAAGACCGTTTGATTTAGAAAATTTAATGTTCAAATTGTATAACGTCCTTATTGGCGTAAAAATGGTATATTTTGTATGGAGGTAGAATCTATTGTTATTGATATAATTTTGCGTGCTGAAGAGAAAAGTAAAAGCCTTAAATAAATAAAAATTTTCAGTGTAACCTTTTAGCGTAAAGACCAAACTTTAGTTTCTAAGTTAACGCAGCGAATCTATCAGATGCGATTGTGAGTGTTTCTTCAGTCGGAGAGCTCACCTTTGAACTGGAGAGTACATCCTCAGCGTCTCTAGCACGACCTGTTCAATATAGTGCAACTTTTGAACGTGCTCGTATGTTATTTCATCCTGCAAAAATTACTACTTTCTGCGTAATAGTTTGGTAGTGACAAAGATTACCGTAGCGTCCAATACTTGGTTGATCTCGTCGACACACTTTTCCTGAATGTCTGGATGCAATGCGAGCAGATAAAGCGCAAAGTGCAGCGTGACAGCAGATGTTTCGTATCCGCCGAGGATAAATAAGAAGCATTGAGCGATCGTCTCGCGAAGAGTCAGTTTGATTCGTTTGCCGTTCAGATTTTCATGAACAATTTCGCTATCAATGTCTGACTTATCCCCTTGCTCACTCTCCAGTGCATTGAGTAGCAGTTGAAGGAAATCTGGTTTGGCCTAAACATTACTACATCAACGTGTTACAAGGCCCATAACATTTTCCTTACTGCTTTTGGTTGCTTTGCTCTCTGGTTTATGACTTTGGTCAGTGTTTCTGTAAAGAAGGCGTCCGCTTCGGCGAATAACAATTGAAAATTGAACATTGACTGCAGCTTTGCGAGAGTTTCCGGAAATAACACTGAAAATGAAGGATCTTTGCTATCAAAATCAAGACTATTGTACTTAGTGTTGGGCGCTAAGAAGGGTAGAAAATTACGAACCTATTCTCAGACACTTTGCCCTAACTTTTACCACAAAACCCAATAATAAACTCAAAGGATGGTCAAGTTTTACCAGCATCACTAGATGGACTAAATTTTACTAAAGATGTCGACTTTGAGAATGATCAGTTCTGCTGACATACATAGTAGGATGACGCGCCAGTCTTTCAGCTTGAGGGCGAAAATTTCTTTGGCGAACTTTGTAAAGGGATTGTTTAAGTCGCGCTGCGTGTCGACGTCGATGGCGAACGCCGCCTTTGCTATCGTATCCATTGTGAATCCGCCACATACGCTTGAAAAGGTTTTTTCACGAGTACAGATTGCAAATAGGGAACACAGTGCAATCTGGTATCATTAATTACAATCTTTTAAAAAATGCAACTATTCCTAAATGCGAATACAGTTCAAGTGCAACAGATTGATTCGCTTGCACGCAGCTTCATGAGAGCTGGACACGATTAGGGTTTAAAAGGTTTAATCGGTCGATAAGATGGCACATTTGCGCGAATAAGAGAGTTTGCAGCAAGTAATGGGCGATCGTTTTAAAAGTTTCCAAATCCAAGTTCCTCCCACGATTATTTGACAACGACGTTTTAACCAGCAAAACCGTATGAAATCCCTTAAGAGGTATGAAATGAAACAGTAGTGTTTTTTCTAACCAATTGAAACGAGAGCGTATATCAATGATTATTTTATAGACGCTTCAACAAGCCGTTACCGTTTACTCTCCCATCTCCAAATCACTTTTAATCTCTCACAGTTGTCAGTGAATGTATAACTGAAAAACCTTACTTTTTCAAATCCATCGACTTTTTCTCCAACGCGTACTCCGACACGATATCGCCCATAATTTTCAAACATTCATTAAATATGTGCACCATCTAAAAATTCGTAAAGTGTGATAGAAGTTCGTCAGCAGCATACAGAAGTAAAGCAGTAAAAGGAACTATCATAAAATTTCACAATATTACTGTTTTTTCATAAATAGTGGCTTGAAGAGATCAAATGTATGTGTAAATATATAGAATATATCGGTGTTAGTCGAAATTTGAATGCATAGTGATGTTATTTCTGAGTATCAGTGGCATTCTTACGTTTTTCATCTTTCCCGTAGTAAATGCTGGAGTGATAGTTTTGCGAACATCCTTCCAATGCTGACCTTCGAGCACCGTTAGCGCCTTAGCGAGCAACTGGTTGCTCTCATCACCCACTTTCTGCCCCGGTCGGCGCTGAAAAACGTTAGCATATTTAATGAAAGAATAATACATGCTTGTTTCTGAAAAAGTCACTGCTATTGAATTTCTACGACTTACACGACGATTCACAAAATGCGAGAAGTCCTTTACTAAGACATGACGAAGAATCTCCAGATCGGATATGATCAAGTCCGGCTTTCCGAACATGTACGTGCTGAAATGATCGAAAGTTTTACAACTTCATATGGGCAAATTGGCAAGAATCTCATTGAATTTTATTTTGATACTGATGTTGTCATTAGAGCTAATCCTATCGTCGACGGGAGAAACTAAAAAGCCACGCTATTTATGGGAATATTTCAGTTCGAAAAATTTCGTCAAAGCTTACTTTTCCTTGAAAATGTGCTAAAATACTGCAAGTGTTAGCCACAAACCCGATAACAGATCCGTATTCCTTTGTCCATTCCGCATCGATAGTCTTGAAGCCTCTCTTCAACGCCATGGTATGACCGAAGAGCAGGCTTGGCGGCGGACCCTGAATTTGACGATTCTTCCAGTAGCTGTAGCGATGCTTCAAGAACCTGAACAAAACGGGGCGCGGACAGTTGACCAATTTTGACAGTTGACCAACCAGACAGTTGACCAACTGGACAGTTGACCAACGGACAGTTGACCAATAGACAGTTGACCTACTGGACAATTGACCAACGGACAGTTGACCAACCATACAATTGACCAACTAGGACAGTTGACCAACCTGACGCTCTACCAATAAAGTAAGAAGCAGACAGAAAAGACAGATTACAAAGATAAGTTATGTGCTATGCCACGCAAATAGTCAAGTTTGTTAGTCACA